>JAHLWZ010000690.1:1888-81495 GCA_020536535.1 Pelomyxa schiedti | reverse complement strand
AAGTAGAAAATCAGCCCGCGTTACAGGTTACCACTCTGTGCGAACAGCCAGGGGAGGGTGTCCAATTTATGTGGGCCTGTTCTTTGAGAAGTTGGGGAGCGGCTGATCCCGTCCTTGGCACCACTCTGTAGGATTGCACCTAAACCTGAGTTCAGGGGGGGATTTCCTAGCGCAGAGGAGGGCCCACTTAAAAGCTTGTCGAGGTCCTGGGTTCGATTCCCATCACCGTCGACGGTTCCTCCCGAACCACGGTTTTTTATTTTTTTTCCTTTGACCATTCAGTTGTAATATTGTCATCAGTGTAATAATGTATGTCTCCAGCAAAAAACACTACCAAGGGTAGTGTTTTTTGCTGGTTACCCCTTTTGCTTGTGCACCCTTGTTGGTGTTATGTTGTAAGTATTGTTTGGCCCATGAGACACTAAAAAAAAAAAGTTTCTCCAGTGGGAGATGTCAAAGCAGCCTTTCTGGGGTGTTTTTTGGCTGGTCGGCTGGTCTGCACCTGTGGTTTGCCTCTGAATTTTGTTCATAACAACAAATTAAAAAGCTGGTATCAGCCATCAATCTTACTACAATTTGCAATTTAATTTGGGGGTCAAACTAAGTGTGCTGAAAATCGTTTTCTTGGTGTCCCAACCAGGGGGGAATCAGTAGCTTGCAGTTGTGGTCAAGGTTTCCCCTGGTTCCCATTAAAACTGAGACTGAGGAAGGTTGAAAATACAAAAGTTGGTGGTAACCAATCAATTTCAGCAGATAAATCTGAGTTTTACTGGTCACCACTGGACAGATTGCTCCTTTCCCATAAAACAACTGCAGACACAGGGCTTGCCGGATCTGAGTGACAACCGCGGCGAATTCACGTTTGGTTGTTTCACAACAACCTGTTTCATTGAATGCCGCTGTTGGGGTCTCTAAGTTTGTGAATAACGAAGAAGGAGGATAATAATAAATTACTTTGAATCATTTGGTTGGGTATTATGAGTTCACCCGTTAATGAAGGTCAGGAGGACGAGAACCTCTTGAGGGGGGATTCTGCACAACCACAGAAACACAAGCAAGTGCTTGTGTCTGGCAGAGAAGAGAAGAAGGTGTTACAACACACCTTCTACAGTGCTTGAAATAATCTTTCAAAAGTATTTTATGGCACCATAGAAAAAGTCCCAATACAACACAAAACTCTAACATGTTGTATACAAAAAACATATTTTCAAAATTATCCAACCACCCAGTGCTACAACCAGGTACACCACAAAAACACACCATAAGAAATACGAATTTGACCCCAAATTTAATTGATACAACACAGCTCATGAAGGGCCACGTGTGCGGAGCGGTGTCGTGTTTTGTCGTACTTGCGTTTGCGGCGGCTGTTGTTGTGGAGGCGGCCGATGTTGTTGTGGGTGGCTGCGGGGATCAAGATCTAGACCACGGCTCCGACGCGTGCGTAGCCGCGACACCTGACGACCAGGTGCAACAACACCCAACCGTTGCCGGACCGAAAGAAACGAGGTGGAGAGGGCTGATCGTTGCCACCACGATGAAGCCGTCAAAGCAGGGCGAGCACTCGTATATTATTCAGAGGAATGCTGTTAACTCGTGGTCCAGGCTTCGGTGCGTGGATCAGGTCAGTCGTTTTTTTTTGTGTGTGTGTGTGTTTGTAAACAAGCTTTCTATATTCCCGCTACACACCGCGTTTAATCACACCGTTTCAGTTTCTTTACGAATAGTCACATGTCAGCACCACTTAGATTCTGATTTTTGGTGATGATGCAGGGGCACCTGAAATCGCCGAGAGCGTTGGAAACATCGCCACTGTGATCAAGGATGTAAAGAGGAACTCGTATGGGTTACCACTGATGGATTCCATGCTTCCCCGTTCTGATGCCATTGGATTAGCCAAGGGCAGCGACAAAGTTGTCATGTTTTCAAATGCTGATATGATCTACTTGGACGACGTCTGTGATGCGATTGAAACTGCTTTATCCGAGTCGAGCAAGGTTGCACAGGAAAGTGGCTTCCAAGCCAATGGCAAGTTCATGATTGTGACAAGGAGGTGGAATACTGATATTAAAACATTGCTCGACTTCAATGGTGACTGGCAGGCACAACTTAGACAAATAGTTCGCTCACGCGGCAAGTTGATGCCTGAGAATCAGTGGGCTATTGACACATTTGTGTGTATTCCTTCCTTACTGAAATACCTTTAACAAATAAGCAGATATGGCGGGCCGGACTGTTCGATGACTTCTCGGTACCTCCCTTGATCGTTGGGATTCCCGCTTGGGACAACTGGCTGCTACACACGGTATGCCTAAGTTTTTTGTGGGGTTTTTGCTCACCTGAAACAGGCTATTACAAAGCAAGAAATCGTCATTGATGCAACCGAAGTGATGACAGCCATTCACCAAAACCATCCGTTCGGAAGACAATCAGCAGCCCACGATCAAATGACGGTTTGCTTGTTCCCGCTTTCTGGTATATCTCACTCTTATCAGAAGGAAAATAAGGAACTCGCCAAGTCGTGGTTCATGGGAAACACAGCCCGAGCACCATACAGCATGTCAATGTGCTCAAGAAAACCTTGTATAAAAAGAAGGACCGATGCTGAGATAAGAAAAGCTCTAAACTAGTTATAATAAAAAAATGGCTCTGTGAAATTACAGTGTTATTTATCCTCTGAGTTTGTATGTATGTGGCACTATAGCAGCCTTATCACACTACTGTAGTTAAAAAGGAAGTGTTGCATGAGGGACGATGTGACAGGCAAATTCTGCCTCCGCACAGCAGCTTCCAGTCTGTTAGCTATGGCTATACAGTGCACGGCTGTGGAGGGCTCGCGGAACAGTGAGGGGCATAGGTGCCATGACACACCGGCAAACAGAGCATTTAGGGCAAGTCCTGAAGGCAAGCTTTGGTAAGTTTTTCGTTAGAAGGAAATGTTACACACCTCCGCACACTACTTTGGGTTGTATTTGCTTAGTTAAGCCGCCAAGAATTAGAAATGCACTTGGAGCAGCTAAACTGTAGTGTGTATTTTTGTTAGCGTGGCAAAAGGAACTCAAACTGGGATTACATACACTACAGGGAAGAAGTGATGGACTTCTTTTTGATCAAGGCTCTCCAAATGTGCAACAAGGCTGCGGATACAAGACAGTAATTCCGCTGCTAGCTCTTCTGTCAACTGAAATAAACTGTTACTGAACAGGAAAAAAGTTAAGGATAAACTTTACCGTCGAAGTTGGTTGGCGGAGATGGTGCTGGATTTGGTACAATCTAGCAAGAACTTCCTGCCTTGTTTTTATCCTGGCAGTCAGAATACCATCTTGTGGCGCCACTTCACTGATCTTTTACAAATGCGTTAATATGAGCGCTTTACAATCAATATTGACCAAGTTATGCTCGATCTCAAGTAAAAAACAAAAGAAACAGCATAACAACAGAAAAAAAAAAAGCGAATAAACTAAGAATGACAACACAAACGAGGAAATATTCCCATCCAACCCACAATCCCACGGGGTTTGTGCTGTCCGGACAGAATATATATTTGGGGGCGGGGGGGCCTACGAGTTGGGTGTTAGATAACACAGTGGCGCCGGACAGCAGCACGACCAGGTGCCCGTCCACGTCCCCCCCGAGCCTCTCGGCCACCACCCACCGCACCTCCCCCACGCTCCTCGCTCCCCCTGGCCGCCCCACGCACCCCACCCTCATCACCACCGTGCCGCTGCCCACGCTACCCCGCCGGCCCCTGCCCCCGCCCCCGCCCGTGCTGTTGTCCCCCTGGGCCTCGCCCTCCCCCCCCATGTCCACCACCACCGTCACTGTCCCGCCTCTGGTCCCGCCGCTTGCCACCCTCGGCGTCTCCGACTTGGCCTCCGCCTCCGGAGGGTCCCTGTCCCCGGTCTCGTCGGGCCCCGACGCCGCCGTTACAGCTGATGAGCTGCTCATTTGTTTTCTCACTCGAGTTTTTTTTCGTGGGTACGATGATGACGGATTTTACGCGTCTTTGTAGTAGCACGCATGTGAAGAGCGTCGTTCACATTTGTGCTGGATCGCAGGCACTGGCATTTGTACTGGGCACCCACGCCAGGTGCGGGAGACTGAGCCCGGCGCGGCTTCTCCCCCCAGACTTGACCCGCGACCTGACCAAATTGTGGGTGGTGCGCCCGCACGCCAGGCTGCTGTTCAGCGCCGCCGTCCCCAGTGGCGGGCTCACGCGATTTCTCAACGTCACCGCCACTGTCTCCCCGACTTATGGGATTGTGGACCAACCCAGGGTCATTGCTGAGTTGGGATCGGGGCGTGTGTATGGCCTCGTGGACTATCACGCTGTTATGTTTTGCTCCAGGTCAGCGACCGGACCTTTCATTGTGGCAAAATCAAGTGGCGATGACGCTGGGTTTCGCGACCGTCACATAATGCAGGATTCCGACTCCAAAAACAGAGTTGTTTGTAACCGGAAATGGTGCGTGGCGTCCGAGTCTGAGAATACCATGCTGAAGATATGGAACTTGAAGCTGCTCGACACAGACAACAACATGGTGGAAGTGCTGTTACCACGCAGTTGCTTCTCTGGGTTCTTATTCTTCCATTTCCAAGGAAGCGGCAACGGTAATCGCAGCAGCACCAATGCTGAAAGTGCAGCGTCCGAAGAACAATCTGATGACACTGATCAGCTGGTTGCTATTGGCGGAGATACATCCCATTGGGGGCCATTTATTCTTGTTGACCTGAACAAGACCTACAAGGGCAGGAGCCTCCACCTCACTTTCCTTTCTAAAAACACTCACGCAATACCCGATGGATTCACACCAACACAACTGATGACTGACACCAGAGGGAATGCATTTCTGCCTCTCAAGAGCGGCACAAGCAAACCAAACAGCGCATCCATCCTCAACATTGCAACAGGAATCATTGAGCAGAAATTCACCGGAGCATTCCACATTGTGGATGAAACCCACTTTTGCGTTTCATCCACTGACGTGACAAGGGTGTATAGCATTGATGACCAGATACACCCCGTGTGTGTTTATTCACACACCAACACCGTCTCCGCTGGTGGTGGATTCCTCTTTGTCACACAGAAACAACAGCAGAGTGTAGGGCTTACAGTTTGCTTGATTGAGGCACTGACTGGAATCAAGATACTGTCGTTTGTAGACTCTGTACCATTGCACCTGGGTGCAAGGATATTTGTCAGAAACTTGTGAAAGTGTTTGGAAATTAAAAGCTCTTTATTCCTATTTTACCATAAGCCGGGAAACAAAAAAGTGACAGACACTACTAGTTACAAGAGTTTCGAGGTGGTGGTGGCCAGTTCATATGTTGCCCTGTTGTGTTGTTGGGTTGAGAAATTCAAAAGAGAACAAGCATACGGGTTTCGGCTAGAATTCCGTACAAATCGTGGTTGAAATATCCATGCTCTACGAGTTCATCTTCTACCGCAAAGCAGCAGAATAGAAACTGTAGAATTTCCGGGACCATATTGAGCCTCTGTTCACGTAGCCGTTTGACAGTGCTCAGTACATCCACATTAGCTAGTATAGCTGTTGTTGCATTGTTGTTGGCTATGGTTGATGAAGTGGTGGTTGTTGCTGGTGGCGGGGATGATGACCCGTCTATAGTACATTGATGCGGTGGTTGCAGTGTGGATAAATATAGGGGTGGAAGTGCTGCTGTGGTTTGCGGGAGTAGGTGGGGTGACTTATGGGGAGTTATTATTGGTGGGAGTGAAGTGGGGAATGAAGAGGTCTTGAAAAGGCCGCTGTGGTTGGGTGCGGAGTTGTGCTCACTGTGCATTAGGGAGTGAAGTTTTTGAAGGCATATATGTACAGTACAAAAAGTTCCGGTTCGGCCGATTCCGGCACTTGAAGAAAGTGAGTTTTGGAACCGTGAATGAAAGAGTGGTACCTGCAATGCACTGTTGTCGGCTTGGGAAATAGAAGTGTATCTCCGGAATTAGGCATGGTTAAGCGAGAGAGTGTGTGCATCAGGTGTCTGATATCGGCGGTAGAAGCAGGAATCTGTTTATCAGGCCAAGCGGTGTACTGGAAATGAAACAGGGTGTGAAGTCTCCCTGGTTTCTATGTGGGCAATTAACGCAAAGAACTGTTGGTTAATGTTTGAGAACCTGGAGATTACAGAGCTGGATTTTCCTCGATATGGTGGAGGTTTCTTGGTTGAAATCTTCTGAGAGAATCTTTATCACAAAATTGCCGTACACCTTGGTTTTTTCGTGCACGGTTGGCCAATAGCGGTCTATTTTTGCCTTCTTTGGGTAAACAGACCAGAAATTCAAGAGTTTCCTCACCTGTTTGCCTTCTTGCAGTTGTCCTAAAACAATGATAAGTCTGCATTTTGTTTGCCAAATCATCTCCCAAAAAGCTGCAAATGTTGAAGCTATCGGTGCTACTTCAATAAGTACTAAACAGAAAATTCTTTGGAAAACCTTGTGCTGCAATGTACTGATTGCAGCAGGTGGGCGAATGTATCCATGAAGCATTGATATAGTCACTGGTATTGAGTTTTACTCGGTTCTCATCGTCTTAAATCCAAAGCAGGAATAATAAGCTCAAGGTAAAAAGATAGTGTACGCTTACAAGGGAGAATATCACTGTATCTATTCTTGGTCCGGTTTGAGTCCAGGCTCCCCGCAAAGGTTGGTTTTGGTACGGAATAAACTTGCAATTTCTGAAAGAGTCAGTCGGGGTTAAAAAAAAAAAAAAGACAAGAAAGAATACTTTGAAGTCTTCTATGTGATCAAAGGATACTACTTTCCTAAATCCCTCATTCTGCAAACAAGGATTAGCAAAGTACTAACGGGTAATAACTACCTGGTAATCTATGCTATATTTTGTGGCTGAAGCTGATTGTACTTCTGGCAATGCAGAGACGCCGCTTTCAGAACTTTCTACATTTTGACATGTTGTGGGGTGTGATGGAATGAGAGGCAAAGGCTGGGATTTGTGCCGGTTGGTTCTGTCAAGGCTTAGGTAAGGAGGGGACAAAAATGATGCCTGCGGTGATGGGAGAGAAAGGCGCGAATTCTGGCTGGATGTTATAGAGTGTGATGACTGGAATACGATGCGTGGTGTAGTGGTGAAAGCACTGCTTCTATTACTGGGGGAATTCAGACCCGCAGTTAATCGTGCTGATACTGGTGATGAGGTTACTTGTTCATTGCAATTTATTTCCGGAGCTGGCCCACAAGACAGGTGGTTTTCTGCTTGCACTTCAATTGACGCTGAAGAAGAGGATGATGAGGAGCTACTAAAAGCATCCCCGTGCCCCGGCGACACTTCAGGTCTGTGGGGCTGGCAGGAGTGCCCAGGGGGCACAGTTGATGTTGTGTATATATCTGAGGTTTTACCACACAAGTTATTGTGAAGGTTCCGCAAGTGATAACCCATAGGTTTTAGCAGCGTATTAGCAGTCTGCTGTGCAATATCTCCCTCAAAGGGCAAGTCGGGATCTTCACCTTGTTGATTCTTTCCCCAGTGTATGGAGTACGATTTGCCAGCACCCCCACTACTAGGGCCCCCCTTTCCCACAGAAGGAGTGCAACCTATCATCTTGTCTAGAAGGGAATCCGACGAAATAGAAAAAGCAGTTGCCAGTGCCGATCGCGTCTGCAAGCGGTACTGGGAGAAAGATGAGGACTTGGAGGAGAGGGCGCCATCAAATTTTTCCTCTTCGTTATCTGAAGGTTCCTTTGGCACCCTTCTGAGGGATTTGGGTGGTTGTAGCTGTGGCTGTGGTTTTGGTGACAAAGTTCTGTGAAAGTCCTTAGGTGGATTTGATGCAAACTGCGGACCGCGATGTTGCTGGTCCAGTCTGGCTTTTCTTCTGGAACCGTGAAAAGAAGGAGGAGGTGGTGGGGGAGGAGGAGGAGCATGAGAGGGTGGCGTGTGAAGTGGAGCGGATTGAGGCGATGTGGGAACAGGCGGAGTGTGTTGTGATGTAGCACAGGGAGGAACAGGTGGTGACAACAAATACTGCCTCTGTATGTTATTATGTACAGTATCGCAGGACCTGCTACCTGGCACACTAGGTTACTTTCTTGCCAGCCAAAAAGAATTTACAAAAAAAATTTAAAAAATTAAAAAAAATGTGAGTTCGCACGGGTTTCGTAGCCGACATGCAACTGCGGTTGCGTCGCGTCTCGTGGCGCATTGGCGGAACTGGGCTCAACGAAGACACGACGGACGCGGTTGTATTGCGTTCGTGACGAGGCCCCCGCTCCCATCCTCCACGTCACAACGCCGCTTAACGAACGAAATTGTGGGATTGTGTTGTCGGCAGACTCCAACAACAAGCCCCCCTGGCGCCACAATCGATTGGTTTCGGTCTCCTCTCGGGTGTAGCCGCCGGTACCACCGGGTGCCTCCAACCAACAAAGTTGTTGATTGTTGTTGGTTTGATGTTGAGAATCACACCGATTCTTCATTTTCAAAGAGAGGAGATATGCGCCGAACGTATTTCTGTGTTGCCGCATATCGTTTTTGCCTAATGAGGCCATCTTCAACGTCGGAGAACAGAGTACGATTCAAAGGGGAAGAATTCATCCGTTTCTCTTCTATTGAAGAAGGGCAAATAGGAGTGTGGTGAGGACCACAGTGAGGATTGCTGCTGATTTGAGGGTGGACCCGCTGCAGTAGTATATCTTGCCGTTCTCGCAAGTGCCTAGGTCCACGGTCTGTGTGCTGTGGCACACCAGGCACTCGGAATCCTCGCAGTCTGACGAGATCGTCGCGGTCTGGGCCACCTGGTCACACTCGATTACGTAGAAGTCCAGCGTGTTCACAGCGGAGCTCCAGCACAAGCCGCGGCGCACGTTCGCGAAGTATTCCAGGGTGTCCGGAGTGCATAGTTCCCGGTCAGAGTACTGGTAGACTGTTACACTGTGTTGATGTTAGTTTTTCCGGGGACTGGTGGACGGTGGTATTTGATGGTACCCTATTGTTTCTTCATCCTCAGATGAGGTGGACTCCACAGTGTCTCGGCAAGAGTGCGAAGTGCCGTACTCCTCCCCGTTCACCAAGAGTTCATCCATACATTCATCAATATAGCAGAAAAGCTCTGGTTTTGCTTCTTGGAATAGGGCAAAGTCTTCACACTCTGTTCAGTCAAGTTAACAAGGAGGAAAGAAAGTTCTGAGATACCTTCATCCGGGTACACTGCGGTCACTTGCCATTTCGTCTCCCGAGGAGAGCACGAAACAGTGTAAAACGCATCCATGGATTCAGAGAAGAAACAGCCGGCGTTTTCATTGTAAAGATTCGAGATTATAGTAGTCCCCGAGGAGCAGGAATCGGATTGACAATAGTTGTCATCACATTGCATATACTTAAGTAAAGTTTAGGAATGGGAAAAAATAATGTAAATACCGATAGCTTGCCGATGTCTGGTTCGCAGTCCACGTACAGTGTTCCCGTGGTACTGGTATCATAAGCGCAGTATGTGGTATAACCCACCCAACCATGGGCAGTGGTACACGTGTTATCTGTGAAAAACGAAACTATTGCAGGTCTGTTTGTAAGGTGAGTTTTCACAAGGGTACTCTAACAATGTGCATACACATCCACAAAGAAATCGCCCGGTTCAGGATCGGATGCAACACAATATGTGGCCTGATCAACTCCATAGAACTTATTGTGGTTCGCAAGGCAATTATCATTCCACACAGAGGTCACATACAACATCTCACCTCTCACCAATGGGTCATCTTAAACATTGTTATTAGTTGCCAACATGTTAACCATACCTGGATCTATTGTAGTGACTTCAGTTACTTGGTAGGCTCCCTCACCGCAACTCAGAGAATAATAGTGCTGGACACTGTTGCTGTACCAGCACCCGTCATTCCCTCCATTTTCAGTTTCTACTGTAAGGGAATCGCGATATATTTCCTGGCAGGTGGGGTCCGCCCTTATTCTCTGCGGGGAAGAACGGTTAAGCATAGCTGGAATCAATTTGACCAACCGAAACTGTATCGTCTTGACAAGTGAAGTAATAGCCATTGTCATTAAACGTATCAACACTGCAGTCCGGGTTGAAGGCTCTCCATGCTGCCACAGTGCCGGAACAGTCAGATGCAGAATAGTAAGTTGCCACGATTGGACTTTAGAATGTTAAAGTATGGCTAACGAGTGCATGTGATACTTCTCAAAGAAACTTGCCGCAGTAGGTTCAGTAGTTACACACTCCCATAACTCGTTAACATTATTAGAGCCGTGTACACATCCGAGAGCGGCACAGTTAGTGGTATAGTACACCATAACAGACATAAGGTCACCAGTGTCACAGACGTCAAATGTAATTCCTATTTACTGTAAGAAAGGAAGAGATTGGGCATAGATACCATCCTGATAAGTGTAACCCTTGATAACTTGATAGGCTGGATTGGGTTTTGCGCAAGAGAGGGTATAATAATCGCCAGACGTTCTCCCATCATAGCAACCTTGTGTGCTTTTAGAACAGGCTTTACTGGTACTTCTTCACCTGGCGTAGAAGGGCTTGTGCTCCAAGGCCTATCAATATACGAGGAAGAAGACTGGGAACCCCTACATTGAGCATCATTGTAGCTTACGCGCTGCGGTAACAGTTAATCACAAACGAATGGCGACAGGGAACTAACCGTGAGCTGAGCTGACGTTGGATTGCACACGTGTACGTAAGCTTGGTCTTCATATTCGTAATCATACAGACACTCAGGAGTAGTAACCATCCAATGCACATCAGTAGATGTTGTGCAGGTATCGTCATTAAACCATTCAATTACAAACCCACTAAATTAAGTAAGTTCAGCGAGGAAGGGTTTATCGTATCAAAAAGCACAACAACACCAACAACACAAAAAAAAAAAAAGAGAGAGGAAAGAACACCGGCTTACTTGGGGAAAAACGAGTATGGGTCAGGCTCAGTGTCAGAGCAGTACCAGTTCTCAGCCCAAGTGCCATCAGTCACACACGCTGTTTCATCACACGGGGATGTGTAAAATACCTCCACTTCCATAGTATTCCCATTGCACCCAGACACTGCCGATCATGATGTTTAAACAAAACAATAATGGGGACAAGGGGCAAAAAACCTCCAGGGGGAGTTGTCTTGTATTCTATGATCTGGAACACCGACTCGCCGTATTTACACGTCAAAACTAACACCGCTGTCGCTACCAACAAGATCTTAACCGTCGCCATTGCGTTATCGTTGTTTTGTTGTTTTGTTTTGTTTGTTTGTTTGTTAGTTTGTCGTTTTTGGAGAGCCCTTGTTTTATTTTTGGGCCTTAGCAGAAATTCCAGTGAAAGAGTTACATCTTACACTTAATTAGCGCGCACCGGTGTTCGTGCCGCCTGCTGTTTTTGAAAAGGGGAGACTAACTAAAAAAACGAAAGAGATGATACACTGGGATAGAGTGCGTTTGCCACTCTTCACATCACAATAGGAGCATTACAAGGAGACCCATAATTACAGTTAGTAGGCGCAGCGGGGGCAGCGACCGGGCCGAGTCCCAGGCCCAGGACTTGTACCCGTCAGTGATACACGACGTGCTGATTTCGATGACGTCACTGACGTAGCAGAAGTTGCAGAACATGTCACTGCACACCCAGTTGACCAGGAGGTCGTATTCGGCAACTTCCATATATCCCCATAGGTTATTTTGAGTAGTACGGCAGTCTGATGCATAGTACTCTGAGAAGTATGGTGCCCCAAGGCAATTGGGATTGGCCCACTCATTGTATGAAATGTACCTAGTGTGCCGGGTGTTAGAAAACAAAGGGGATAAACGACCGCTCAGGAAGGGAATGCATACTTCCACATTTCTTGCCAAACCATTGTTTGAATTGCCGGGTATGTGATGCATGCTTGCCCTACATTCTCAATGTCCGGAGTGCATGTGAGTGTATCTGAGAACCCATGACAACAAGTTTCGGAGGTGGGACAGGCAGTAAAGGCAAGGTAAAGTGCATAATTTTCACATTCTGTATCAGTGTAGAGCCCTTCCATGTAAGCGTTTACAAATGAGCAGTCTCCATCATCATAGTCGCAGTCCTCAGTATTGCACTCATAATTACACACATCATCACCAATACTATCGAGTTCGCAAAGAAGTTCCCCACAGTAGGTACTGTCTGTTTTTGTTTTGTTGTCCATAACTACAATAATAATTATGTGCATGGGAAATACTGCAGTCACCCCCATCCCATTCACAGGCAGAGTTATAGCAGTTTGTTTGACATACATCATCACCAACCCAAGCTGATTTACACAGGGGAAAAAGGCAGTAATCCTTTGCTTTTTTGTTGTTGTGGTTGTTGGTTGATTTTCGGGTTTTAATAAGGAATGTTTGCACCTTCAATGTCACAGTCCCCGCCGTCGTAATCGCAGTTGTCATTATAACACTGAGGGTCACAGAAGTCGTCATGAACGTCGGAATTGTAGCATTCTTCATAGCAGTATTCTGGATTGAAATGTGGGCAACATTTAGGAATGTACACAACCATCACAGTCGCCCCCATCATACTCGCAAGAGCCATACATACATTCCCACTCACAATAGCCATCCCCAACCATTCCAGCCCTACAACTGGGTGCACAGTTGATTCCATCTTAGGGAAGTTAAGGTAATTTTTTCCAAATTTTGAAGCAGAGAAAGTGTACAGCAATCCCAGTCATCTAAATAGCATGCATCGTTGGCGCAACGAAGGTCGCAGTAACCATCACCCCAATTTTCAGACAAGCAGTTCCAGGTCCCACACACACCACCTTTGCAGTCCCCATCATCCCAGTTGCAAGATACAGCAAAGCAATATGGATCACATTCACCGTTGCCAATTTCAGAGTCCCAACATCCTGGGTTGCACAAATCTATGAAGAAATTCCAGTGGTAAGGGGAACAATCAATCAATAAGTGACAGACAATACAACACAGGAACCAAAAAAAAAAAAAAAACAAAAAAAAAGAAGTTAAAGAACCGTCACAGTCGCCCCCGTCGTATTCGCAGTCGGTGGAATAGCAAATCATGTCACACACACCATTGCCAATGAGGCCATCAACCTCACACGACGAGGGGCACCAACCAACGCCGTGTACGGCCATCATATTCATATTATCCCCCATGATGATGATGATCACACAGGCCACAACCACTGTGGTGGTAGAGAACCGAAACCAACGAGAGGGCCCCTGCCGCATCTGACGGGTGCAATAGTCTCCGGTTATTACTTAATTGGCTGAATAAAATAATCAACAGACCGGAACGCTGTACTTTTCGTTATCGTCGCTCAGTATCGGCGGTCTGGTGTTTTTTTTATTCAGCCACCTTTGTTAACACCAACAAGTACAAAATAACAAACACAGTTTGGAAGCCATGAGGAAAAACTCTTACTGTTTGAAAAGATTTTTTGTTATTATTTTGTACTTGTTGGTGTTAACAAAGGTGCTTAAAACATGGCAAACACAGCAAAGACAAGGGCA
The DNA here is from genome assembly GCA_020536535.1 of Pelomyxa schiedti. Lineage (NCBI taxonomy): Eukaryota > Evosea > Pelobiontida > Pelomyxidae > Pelomyxa > Pelomyxa schiedti. Next base: position 68,015 of record JAHLWZ010000690.1, on the reverse strand, counting down.
AGGAGGCCAGCAGCAACTACGGAGGCTCCAGAGGTCTGGTGAGACTCGGATCCATCGGTCCAGCAGTCGTAGTAGTAAAGGTCGAGGCCAGTGCCGTCGGGCTGGACGAAGCAGTTGTCGCACTCCTCGTCAGTGCAAACGTGTGTGACAACGATTCCCTCAGAAGACCACTCGTAGTATCCCCACAGGGCGTTGTTCATGAGGACGCAGTCGGCCGTTGTCAAGTAAGAGATATGGTTGGGGAGATCGGAGCAGTCCTCAGTGTTGAAGTCGGCTGACCACGAGGGGCTGCAGAAAGGAAAGGGAAGAAAATCCGCAGTGAGTTGCAACTCGGCTAGGATGGGGAAGGAGAAGACTTACTCAGAATCGAACCAGTCGTCCATGAGGGCGTCGAAGTCGTCAACGCTAACGCAAGCATAGCCAACGTTTCCGGTGGTGCAAAGCTGTGTAGTGGTCGAGGACTCGCAGTCAGAGCTGACCTTCCAGTAGGAAGCATCGACCGAAATCACGTCGCCGATGCATGTGTCGTCGGTGAACATTGCCTCGTAGTAAACATATTCGTACTCGCAGTCTCCACCGTCGTAATCGCAGTCATCATTGTTGCAGTCTGGGTCGCAGTCACCATCGTTGAGGTTGTCCTTGTCGCACATGTAGGGTCCGCAGTACTCGTCATCTGTTGTTCGAGTTAGTTATGCACACTGCAAGGTGGTCCCTAACAAACACCGCAAGTTAAAGGATGGAGACGAAGGACACTGTGGTTGTGGTGTACGCGAAACACGTGGTATGACATACCGCAGGAGCCATTGTCCCAGTCGCAGTCCTCGTTGTAGCAGTAATACTGGCAAACGCTGTCGGTGGCCTCGCTATCGAGGCACGACCACGAGCACCTTCCGGTCATGTACTCCTCACAGTCGCCGTTGTCCTGGTCGCAGTCATCGGTGAGGCACGCGGCGTCGCAGTTGCCGTCGTCCTTGTCACTGTTCAGGCAACCGGGAGAGCAGTAGTCCTCGCAGTCATCGAGATCATACAGGCAATCCGCAGTGTAGCAGTCCCAGTCACACCAAGAGTCTCCAATATCGTCGGGCATGCAAGTTGGTGAACAGCCGATGGCCACTGAATCGGTGGGGAGGGGGGGAAAGGAAGGGAAAGGAGAACGTTAGAGAGAAAGCCAACAAAAAAAAAGGGGGGGTAGGGAAAGGAAAGAACTGGCTACGCACAGCAGTCGCCGTCATCCCAACCGCAGTCGAGGTTGGCGCATTCCAGGTCGCACACGTTGTTGCCCCAGTCGGAATCGTCACAGTTCCAGTCACCGCACGCGCTCTCGCCGCAGTCACCGCCGTCCCACTCGCATGCCTCGGTCATACACCAGGGAGTGCAGTAGCCATTGTCTATGTCTGCGGGATTGCAGCCGACGTTGCAGAGGTCTGCGGAATCTGTTCGGAGTAGTGAAGAAGCGTTAAATAAACTCCAAGACCAGCGGCGAGGGGGTGGGGAAAAAAAAGAGAGAGACAGAACATCATGTGGGAAGACAGAACTAACCTGCGCAATCGTCGCCGTCAAAGTTGTTGCGCTCGTTGTAGCACTCGGGATCGCAATAGCCGTCGTTTATGTCACCCGACCAGCAAGCGCCTGACCACCCTTCATACGCTAAAGCAACAGCCGCAAGGGCAAGTAACGCGATGACACACCGCATGTTTGTGTATCGGGGAAGTTTTTCTTTTCTTTCGAGAGAAAAACGGTGTTTGTGTTGGTTTATTTTATTTAAGTTTTGTGTTTGTAACGGTAGCGAAACCTTTAAAGAGGATTTGCGCGGTTTTGCGAAACTGGAAGAAAACTGCGAAGCGCTAAAAAAAAACACGGTTACGTAGGCAACTGTAAAAGGGCCCCAAATCTGGAATCCGATTCTCGAATGACTGAGAAATCTCACAAAGGTGATCCCAGTTATTCGGCAGTACCCCTGAATCAGTGGCAGTAAGGCTACCTCGTACTCTCTACTCTACCCTGTAGAAAACTCTCGCCTTTTCAACTAGGGCACCATCAAATCTAGCCAATCGAGCGAAACACAAACCGAGTTTGAAAATGAGCCTCCAAGAGACACTGTGTTGCAAGTTGTGTTTTGAGTCATTTGCCTTGGATTTGAGGGAACCACGGTGTGTTTCTTATGGTTTTTTTTTTTTGTTTTTTTTTGTTTTGTTTTTTGCTACTACGCTCGCAGGGCGTTGGAGTGCATGCACTCGTTTTGCACGCCATGTTTACAAGTTTTGGTTGACCAGGCTGTGAAAGAGGCTAAAACGGAACTGTTGTGTCCCTTGGATAGATCACCGAGCTCTTTGCCGAAAGTTGTGATGCATTTACCATTAAAATGTTTTCTTATGCTACATTCCCTTTTTTTTTTTTTTCTTTCCCCAGGATAACCTGGCGACAAATTATAAAAAGAATTACTCCTTACTGGAGGTTATATCTTCACTCCTGGAAGAAAAAACCACACCCACATCCCCAACATCGCAACATACCACTACTTCTGCAAGTGTGACCTCTTCTGCGGTAGGATTCCCTTTCTCTTCCCTGTACAGAACGGTTCTTACATTGCTCTCTACTATATTGCAGGCCAAGTTAACGCCAACCATAGCCAGTAGCAGTCTTGCCGCAACCCCAACCGCCATGCCCGTCATATCTCTACATGCATTTTCGTTCCTCTCCAACACTTTCTGCAGAACACTCCTTCTTGCAGTTCAACAATTGCACAGAAGTGCATTCCTCTTTCCCCCACACATTTCACTCACCTCTGGGGATTCTGTGTGGACACTGGAGTTAGGTGGCGAGTCTCATGTCTTTCGCTATGATTCATCTGAGGTTTGGATTCTTCATAATCTCACAACCATCAAACAATTAAAAGGGTTCTGCTCTGCGCAGCCTTGCCCCTACAGCAACCGACCTTAGTGCACTCTCCCCGCGAGATATTGCTAATTTCATAATAGCCCAACGTGCCACACAGCTTGCACTTGCCAAGCCATCATTACCACTCCCCAAGGAGTCATATCTGAAGTTATGGTGGTTTGACAGAGTTCTGGAAGACACGGCCCCACAGGGAATCTACTGGGATACAGCAAGTAACGGCACTTTTGGCGTTGCAGCTCCTCCGCCATCTGGCGGAAGTATTGGTACCGCTACTGCCCTTAACATTCCATCGTTTGCAGAAGTGAGAATTACTTCCCCTTTTTCCACCCAAAAATACTTATGTAATTTTTCAAAGGTCGCGGCATACTCCGCCATCCACAGTGGGGAGCTACACCCGTTTCTACTAAGGCGCTGTCAACTTCCAGCACAACCGGACCTTGCCACAAAGGTAGCAATTTTGAAGCAAGCATCCCGAGACTATGAGTGGACCAAAGTACTGGAAATCATTCAACAAAACCCACGCCTGTTTGCGAACTCTGTGCATCCACAGTCCAAGTCCGGCTATGCCCCGTTACACCAAGCCTGCTACGGTGGTGCCCCACCTGAGGTTCTTAGAGCGGTACGTTTCCTTTTTTTCTTTTTGTATCATTCTACATAATATGTACTTGACTTTGTACAAAGATTCTAAAGAATTACACAAACCTCCTAACTACGTTCCCAGTTAATTGCGCTTGGAGCGGACCCATTCAAACGTTGCTGTGATGGGACTCCTCTCGAAATTGCATTTTCTCGAAAGAAGCTTATGACCTACCAAATACTAGAAAACCTAGCCAAGAACCTAACTTAATGTTGTGGTGGCAAAATAATTAACAAGTGTTTGTCATCCAAAGAGGTACTTCTTTTAAAAACAAACGGAAACACGATCATAAGCAAACAACACAAACAACCTACTACAAGTGAGCAGTCCTACTCCTATTTCTAATATCAGCACTGCTGGATGAAGAAGCCAGCTGGCCCTGCTGGTCAGAAGGCATCATTGCCATCCTCTGCCTCTGTTGCTGCTGCTGTTGCTGTTGCTGCAGCCTCTGCTGCTGAAGCTGCTGCTGTATGAGGTGCTGCTTGTGCTGCTCCCTGAGCTGCCTCTCGTTTATGGCCCGCTGCTTGGCTCGCTGTAGGCGCAGCACCCTTTGCTTCTGCCTCTCCTCCAGCCTCTTCTTTTGCATCGTCAAGCTGTTGCACGACGGGCACGAGAATATGTGCTTCATTCCAGCCAGCAATGGCACTGTGTTGTGTGAGTGAGTGCAAGTACGAAGTGGTGCAAAAAACGATTTGACCATTGTATGGGTGTGAGTGGAGTGTGTTGGGTGCAGTTGTTGTATTCACTTTGTAGGTACATTACAGCTATGTTTTCTATACAATAAGTAGTGAAGCTTGTAGTATAAACAAGGCAACAACACCAACAACACACACAACACACAACAAACAACACACCTGCGCGGCGTTGGGGGACGACGCTCATTCTTCTGGCGTTCCTTACGGCGGCGGCACGGGCTGCGTCCATGTCATCGTCGCTGCCGGCCGCGTCGTCGTCGCTGTCCTCGTCGTCCTCTTCCGCTTCGGCTTCCGCGTTGTTGTTGTTGTTGTTGTTGTTGTTATTGTTGCTGCTGTTGTTGTTGTTGCTCGCGGGTACTTGTGTCTGTTGTTGTTGTTGTTGTTGTTGTTGTTGTTGTTGTTGTTTGTGTTAGTGTTGGTTTTTTCCCCTCCCAGTTAGTGTTGTGTGTGGAGCTTCTTGGGAGTATACTTTGTCATGTACACTGCATCTCATGTGGGCAACGTGACCACAGTAAAATATAACGAAATCCTCAGTGGTCTTGGTTTGGATAACTTCACCGGCACAGGAAATGCACCTTGAGTTTTTTTTTTGTGATGGTTATTACATTTCATATCACTGTTTGAATCATTAGTTATGAAATTGAATTTATACTTGGCTTCCATATCCATACGGAAGCCCTTGGTTAGGCCATGAAGGAGACTCTGGAATAATTCCACAGCATCAGCAATAAGAATTGCATTACAGCCTTCTCTTAGGGATGTCTAGTGCCCGTTATATTGAGATGGTAGCGGGCACATACTTCAATGTTATGATCAGCGAAAATTTTAATCATAGTGCCGCGAACGCCTTCTATGTTCTTGTTATTGGGGATTCTCTTCATCAATGTGATGGGGTCCACAAGAGCTACACCCAAGTTCTCCAGGAGTGCAGTGATGTATCGGGACTCGGGCGGAGCAAGTACTGCATGAGTGATAAGCTCATCCCAGAGTTTACTGTCATTTTGTTGCTTTACGAACTCAATTGCCTAGTGTATGAAATTAGGGAAATGAATGACACACAGTGTGCACACAGCCGTAATGTCTCTTATTTGTGTCATGTAAATTTTTAGAGCTTGACTTGTAGAACCCATCCTTGTTAGAATGAAAGCTTGCTCCTTGTGCATTTTATACTTTGCGCAAACTTCTTCACCTACCATGGTGTAAGAATTCACCAAAAGCATTCTTAAACTTACAAGCTTCAAGAGGGTAGAAATTGCTTGTCCTGAGGAATGCTAACAGAGCATCACGTGAGTACATCTTGGGCTGTGATGTAACGGCAAGTGCTGTTGCCTTGGCGATTTCAGTAGCACTGGCAGCAAGACTTGCCGATGGAGTCATTGGTGCACTGGCCGTGAGACTTGGAGATGGTCCAGTTGATGAGGGGGGTGGGGCAGATGATGTAAGGCTCATCTGCCTTGGTTGAAGCTCCTGTGGTGGATAGTTTGATGATATGTATTTTGAGTAAAGTTCGACTTGCAAGCGGTGCATTTCTTGCCCCAGATCGTACATGCTCGAATCTTTCACAAATAATTCATGCATGTATTTAAGAAGGTGGTGGTGAGTCTCTTCTGTGTCAAGTTGTTTGGCAACTTGGTGAATCTTTTAATGGGAATTAACATTGTATGCTAATCAATGATTACATACATCAACTTTGTCAGTATTGGCTACAAGCATTTTTATGGCTCGTTCGGGGTTGAGATTGACCAGTGGTACAATTTGGCTTTCAACAACTTGAAAAAGCTTGTATTTTTGAATGTGATGGAAAATTGGTCCTTTTCCAGCCTGTAGGAAGACATGAAGCGCTTTGTCATGCTGTTTCATTTTAGAATATCTGAAGTATGTTATATGGGAAAAGGGAAAAAAGGGAATATGAACATTTCTGCTAGGGCTTGGAGTAATTGTTTTGAACGGTTTGTTTTTAGTTCCCTTCCAAAGCATTAAAATAGGCTTAACCAAAGAAATAGAAACCTGTTCAGAACCTGAATGATACTCGGGGCATTGTAAAGTGAAGGCGGCCATTTCTTAATCATGTTCAAGAACATAGATTCATCTGGTGAATGTTGATTGAAGGATTTTTATAAGGAATTTACTCTTTATGAGAGAATTTAACACTAATTCGTAGTACATATGTTCTAAAACAGGGTCTTCCGTGGGAAGATACCGGGCAATTACCTACGAAGACAACTATTAACTTTTTTTTTTTTCATAAAGGATGCAGACATGCAATGAGCCAAGCTCTGCAAAGCGAAACACCCATTTTTGCCAAGACTCTTTATCTTTTCGTAGAACTAGTGGGCACATAGATGCAGCTCGTTTCAATTTTCGTTGTACTGCCAACTCTTTAGTATTATTGAAAAGATCATGCAGCACAAACCAACAAGTTTGGCAAGATACATTTCTCCAACTTCGTTCAATTTCCACCTTTTGATCTGAGCTTCATTTTGTTCAATATCTCGTAGTGCATCAAAAAATCTTTTACTCTGTCATCAAAGGTACGAAGAATTGAGAGTTCACCTATTCACTTTCAGCAGGTAACCAATATGATCATCAGGATCTCGCCGGGAGGCAATGAAAATTTCTCTAGGGGTCACAACATAATACAAAGGTTCAGGGGAGAGTGTGAAGTCAAATAGTACTTGATCAGGCTACAAATATTACTTGCAAATTTAAACTGAACGACATTACCTTGATGTCCCCTGTTGTGATTGGGAGGGCGTCAGCATTTATTTCATCCCCTCGACTGTTTATAACGGACACCAGAGGGTGGGTGTTTTCTTCATCCACGGTATGCATGGTAACAAATAAGTTTCCAAATGGTGCAATGCCATGTGCTAAGACAGCGGCGGTGAATCTACAGTAAAAATTAGAGCCCATGATGCATAATAGAAGGAGACATTGTAACTTCGTGCTTTCCTTTAATATCCTAAAGGCAATAAGGATATTAACACTAAGAGATTTCATACCAATTTCAAGCTAACTACAGTTTTGTCATAGGATATGACTAGTCTAGTATCACTTTCCCAGGAAAAACAGCAATACGAGCAAGGGGCTGGAAATGAGTGGGAATATATCGAGTTACCCCAGATATCACAAACAGTAAATTTGTCTTGAGTGGAAAAAGCAACGAAGTTCCTAGGAGTGAGTAGATGAGACTCTCACTCTCTGATGGTGCACAACTCACATTTAACAACACACCCTCTCCACTTGAGGCCAAGAATAGGACTTGGGGAAGCACAGAGAATTTTGTCAGAAGAACGAGGAATTCCGAGGACAGACTTCATTTCACGCAAAATTACAGAATTTCCAACTGCAAAGCAAATCTTTGGAAATCAGAAGGGACTTGGATAAAATAGTGATACCTGACGTTTGGCAGTGTTATAATGCGGACTTATTGCTACAAATTGCACGGGCTTATGAATATCGATAGAGGTTGTATTTACAGATCCTGGAGAATCCAGAGAGGTTGTGATTATTTTACCTAAAGTGATAGAATTCCCGAATGAGAAAAAAAAAAAGATGACGGTGCGGCTAACCATCTTCATAACAGAACGCAGCAAAGGTTCCACTGCTATCCACACTGGCGCAGTTTGTTCTTTCTGGGTGAAGACTGGGGGAACCATCAGTTTGGAAAAGTCTCACAAAGGAGATTACTTGTAATTTTTAAAAATTCCGCCACTTTGCTGGTGAATGTGGGCAATAGTTCCATCTGTAAATCCAATGATCTGATGTACAATGAGAAAATTTGTTTTTGAATGAAGGTTGCACCAGAATGTCCTTGTGACACAAGAGACATGATGGATTGGGATGCTGTTGTAGAAATGCAGGGACTGAACCAGCTCCCTCCTATTGTTGGTTTGATAAGTTTTTGTAAGTTTTTAAAAGAGAAAATTACCAGTCTCTTATACTTGAGGAGTGGTTCTTCTTCTCCTTCGCTGTTCTCTTCCTCAATGTCCGATTCCAGTTCAACTTGAATTTGTTGAGAGGGAAAAAAAAGTAAAATAAAGTCAACCATGTTCGTGAACTTCTGTTACTTCTTCATCATCAGATTGGATGTCTTCCACTTTCTCATCGACGATTTCCGTCTGTTGCTCAGTTTCCTATTGGCGTCGTTACAATACACTAACAAATAGGACAAATAGACAATTCACAAAAAAAAGAGTTGTGTGCCCGATGCAGTTGAAAATTGTAGCTGGCGGTTGCAATTTTCAAAATGGAATTGGCAATTGCAATTAGAACAGTAGTTAGGAGGGGGGGAAGATGACCACCTTCTCCCAGGGCATAGCAACCAACATGTCCGGGAACATAGATTTCGGCGGCAGCCTCAGCACGTCGGGGTCGTCGTCGTCCTCGTCGTCGCCGTCTTCGCCGCCGCCCTTGGCCGTCCTCCTCATCCCCAGGCGCTCCGCGAGGCCGGGCTTCCTGGCCAGCTGCGCGTCGCGGATGGCGGACCCAGCGAGGCCGTCCCCGCGCAGCAGGTCTGACAGGTCGTCCGCCGCGTTGTACCCGGGCAGCGACGCCAGCGACGACGAGGCCCCCCCGTACACCATCGAGGACGAGGCCGAGGGGAACGACGCCGCGCCGGCCGAGGTGCGCGCGGTGGCCGACGCCGACGAAGCCGAGGTGGTGGGAGGAGGAGGAGGCGCAGAAGCCCCCCCGATGACGATGGGGGGCAGCGACGCCGCACTGACCCCGAGCAGATCCGCCAGCGAAGACGTGGACATGTTCGTTGTTTGTTGATGGGGCACTTTTTTGATCCGATTCGCTTGTAACGAACAGAACGACCCGAGTACGCTGTCCCCTGTCTCCGAATTCTAACGTGGTGACTACGTGTGAACGAGAGCACCCCGGCCCAGCTCTACCCCCCCCGAACCCACTCAGGGAGATCTGGCCTGAGGCATAACCTTCTCTGTAAAGGAAACTTCGCAAACATCAATTCAACGAACCGTACTTTTGGTGACTACTTCACCATGTTTGAGCGTCGACGTGGTTTAGCCAAGGGGCATAATTATTTTTTTTTGCAGTGAGTCACTCACAAAGCATTGCAATGGGCAGCACAGTGTCGTCCCATAACGGCGCCAGGGGTTGCATGTGTGATTCCGAGGAGGAGGTGGAGGGCGCAGGCCCAGCTCCCCGACCGAATTGTGGCCGTGGAGGATTCTGGAGGGTTGTTCTCGTCGTGGTGGTTGTCGTGAATCTGATCGTGGCCGCGCTGGCCGGCGTGGGCTCCTCAGCCTCCTCGTGCATTTTCACGACGACGGGACTTGGAACCCCGTCGGCGACGACAGGCACGGGCCCGAGGACGAGGGGGAAGTGGGGACGGCGGTGGGGACGCCGGCGATCTCTGTTGAGCCAGCCAACTGCCGTTGTGGGTGGTGTGTAATCACTGCATTGTTATCCTCCCCCATCCAAATTATGGGTAATCACTAATATGAAGTACAAGTGTGGGTATGTTAGTAAGTAAGTATTCCTGCATTCTATTACTGTTTACTTGCTTTTTACTTGTTGACTGGTTTTGTAGCAGGAGGGGATAGTTCTTCAGTGTGGTTATTGCCACGAACATCAACATGTGCTCCACGTTGCCGCAAAACACTACTAGCTGACTGTGGACTCTTGGCACCCTTGTGCCCTCCTATCTTGGGTCCAGGCAAATTCAAAACTCTGTATGAGATATTTTGGACCTCAGTTTCGGAGGTACCTGACAAGCCACTTTTCGGCTCCCGCAAAGTACTTGGGACCAAAATTAGAGAGGTTTCTGAAGTCACGCTTGTTTTTTGTTCAAAATTTCTTTTTCCAACAGGACAAATTAACGCTTTATGAACTCTCACCTTATGAGTGGATTTCGAGCAGACAAGCTGGAGCTATTGTGGACACTCTTAGTGCAGCTCTTCAAAATGTTGGAGTAACTAGTGCCCTCCCTTTTTCATCTTGCACGGCTACTTTTGAGTTCCCTGAGGCCTCACAAATTGTTGGGTTCTGGTGTGATACTTGTGTAGAATGGATGCTCATGTTCAATGCTGTGGTCGCTGTTAAGGCTACTGCTGCTACCATTTACACCAATCTGGGTGTTCCCGGTGCTGCCCATATCATAGCCGAAACAGCCATGGAGGTCCTGTTTATTGGAACCGAACTTTTGGAGAGTGTATGACTCTCATACCCTTTCTTTTCCTCATAGAGCATCTAGTTCGTAGAACTACTAAATTCTAGAACTTACACGTTCCATCTGCGGATAATTATATACAGAGGAAAGACCCCTACTGCACATATTCTTTCCAGGCTCACTGAATCAAGCTTGAATGTTTATTCCTTTGACGAGTTTCTCAAACTTGGGGAATCGAAACCCAGGAAGCACAACCCTCCTGGTCCAGACGATATAGCAGTCATTATGTATGCCTAGCCTCCTTTAAATCATCACGGTTATTTACTTTGTCAGTTATACAAGCGGCACAACAGGTTCCCCCAAGGGTGTAATGCTTACACATAAGAACGTGATTGGTGCAATTGTTTCCTGCGTTCATGTGGTTGGCATAGGAGACACACTCATAGCCTACCTTCCACTCGCACACATCTACGAATTGGCAGCTGAATTCTTAGCAATCTCACAGCATACCAAGATAGGATATGCTGTAATAATCCTACGCAATTTGGTCTATTATTAATTCTTGTCTAGAATCCAAGGACCCTCACGGATGCATCTGTATACAACTGCCGGGGCGATTTCTCAGAGCTTCAACCAACGTTTTTTGCAAGTGTTCCTTCCGTCTGTGACAAAATAGTAAAAGGAATTCTCTCTAAAGCAAACCAGTCCTCTCTTCCCATACGGATCCTTTTCCATATCGCCTTAAAGCTGAAACTTGTCTTTGTTGGTAAGACACCAATGAACGAATCTTGGTCAATAGTCAATATACTCACAAATTCAATACTAGGACGATTGAGAGGCACCCTTATAGGTCGGGCTGCTATTTCGATGCTTGATAAACTTGTGTTCCATAAGTTACAACTTGCTTTCGGTGGAAAATTACAGTTAGTGGTTATTGGAGGAGCTGCATTGAGTCGATATACTCACAAACTACTCATTTGCTTTCTTTCCTGTCCTGTTATATTTGGCTATGGTGTGCAGTACCACAAAATTTTCTCCGAATGAAGGTGACATCGTTTGACAGGGTCATCGGAATCAAGTGGAACAATTTCATGTACCTACCCAGATGACTACTCATTTGGTAAAGTGGGACCCCCGGTTTGCCCTAGTGGTAGATAATTTATCCAAGTATAACAGCGAAATAACTACTAAAAGAGGTTAAACTCGTGGATGTTCCAGAACTCAACTACACTCACAAATCCAAGCCGCTTCCTTGTGGAGAAATATGTGTACGAGGACCAAATATTAGTACGGGATATTATAAACTACCCAAAATGACGTATTTACCGCATAACTTCTAACAGTCAAAATAATTGATTTCGTTCAGGGCAGAAACGTTTGACGAGGATGGCTGGTTACATACTGGAGATGTGGGAAGAGTAAGTTACCTGTTTCACGTACAATGTATAATCATCTATTACAGTGGCACAAAAATGGAACTCTTGAAATAATTGACAGAATCCGGAATATAGTGAAAATGGCGCATGGCGAATACATAGCGTGCGTAAAAGAAAACCAATTAGAGAACCTCTAACAGTGGCCAGACTTGAAAAAATAGAAGGAGCTCTTGGTACCAGTCCTTTTGTGGACCAAATATGCATTTATGCTCATCCCCTCAAGCTTCATCCCTTTGCTATAATTGTGGCCAACAAATCCAACATTGAGGCTCTTCTCGGGAAAAAATTCGGGGTACATATTCCCCTCCTTTAAACTATCAATTCACACATTCCGTACATTAGCCGGACATGCAATCATTCCTAGAGGCCTGCCGAGAACCCAACACCAAAGAGGCCATTCTTAATTCCCTTGAGGAATCAGCAGTAAGTGCTAAGGTAATTAATTCCGTGCTTTACATGAGCTCTTTCTCTAACCGGAAGTCAACAAGCTGACTAGAATAGAGAGGGTGAGTTATCTTTGCATTGTAGGTGACCAATGGACTGCTGAGAATGGGATGCTAACTGCCTCATTGAAACTGAAACGTGCCGAAATATACTCCCGTTATGCAGCTGAAATTAAGGTTAGAACCAATCTCTGCACCCTCGTAAATCACACTTTGCAGGCAATGATGAAGAAATAACATCCTTCACAACCCTTTCTCTGCCACCTATCCGAGCCCTTTTTAAAACCAAATGGCAGAAAAAAACCATCATTATTCTCTGATCGCCATCAAAAGTGTCTTTTCACCGGTTGAAACAAAAAAAAAACAAATGGCCACAACAACGACAGCACTCACCGGCGTGCAACACTTTTTTGATGATGCAGGTTTATCTCGTTAATAATATAAAAATCAACGAGCTGTCCTCATTGTGTTCTTTTTTTCGTGTCGTTAAGGAATCCCGAGGAAGATCCCTTACGTTGGTGTTAGTGCCTCACCGTCAACTGGTGCTCGTACTCCTAGCCTCGCCTTTAGGTTGTGGCGTTTTTTTACCCCTACGCTTGTTTAAAACGAGATCCCAGGTACTACAACGCTGACGAGGTAATCCTTGGTAAACCGATGAAAGAGTGGCTTAGATTTGCCGTTTGTTACTGGCACACTTTCAGGGGAAATGGTCTCGACATGGTACGGTTTTTCCCCTTTTTGTTATCTTCTTAAATTGGTTCAGTTTGGACAAGGAACAATAAACAGGCCGTGGGACGATGGCTCTAATTCGTTGGACAATGCCATCAGGCGAATTCGCGTTGCCTTCGATTTCATGCAGAGGTTTGCTCTTCATCCGGAACAAGACAGAAATTAAAGTTATACAGGATAGGTGTTGAGTACTGGACTTTCCATGATCGAGACATCGCCCCTACTGGGGAAACACTGGCAGAAACAAATACTCTCCTAGATCAAGTAGTCCAAGAAGCAAAAGCTTTGCAGGCTCTCACTGGAATAAAATTGCTTTGGGGAACAGCAAACTTATTTGGGCACCCTGTATGAGTTTTTTTTTCCTCCTTTTGCCACTAATGTAATGTTTTTCAGCGCTACATGGTACAGGATTTTAACAGTTACCTGCAGTATTTAATTTCTTCTAGAATGGTGCAGCTACAAACCCTGATGCAAACGTTTTTGCTTATGCTGCCGCCCAAGTAAAGAAAGCTATAGAGGTGCAGATTTGAAATTTGAGCTCAAATTCCATGTTTACTTGTCTGTAGGTCACCAAAGAACTTGGAGGCCAAAACTATGTGTTCTGGGGTGGACGTGAGGGCTACCAATCAGTTCTTAACACAAACATTCCCAGAGAATTGGACCACTTTGCTTCGTTCCTAAAGTGCCTCAGAGGCAATGTGATGTTCCACTAAAGAAATTCACAGGATGGCTGTAGCTTATAAGAAGAAGATTGGGTTTGAAGGGGTGTTTCTCATAGAGCCTAAACCAAGGGAACCTACAAAGCACCAATACGACTATGGTAAACTTCTACTCCTGTCAGAGGCATAAAACCTAACCCATCAAGACGCTCAGACTACAATCGGATTCCTCCGGCAGCATGGGCTAGAGTCAGAGTTCAAACTTAACATTGAACCAAATCACACAACTCTGGCGGGCCACGATTATGAGCATGACATCATTGTCTCGTCCATGTGTGGAATGCTGGGCAGCATTGACGCAAACACAGGTGATAACATGGTGCGAATATTTGTCTGTCAGTCGAGCGCTTAAATTGTTTTAGGTTGGTTGGGATACTGATCAATTCAACATGGATGTTAAGAAAGCTACTCTACTCATGCATGCTGTCATCAAGTACTCTGGATCTAATAAGTAATATCTTTTGACAACCCTTGCAGGCAAGGAGGGATTGCCCCTGGGGGATTGAATTTCGATTGCAAAGTGCGCCGAGAATCAGTTGACGTGGAAGACCTTTTCATTTCCCACATAAGTACTTTCCACACTTTCCGGTCCACTCATTACTAACCTGCCTTCAGGTGCGATGGACACTTTCGCACACGGACTCCGATGTGCGGCAGCCATCATCACCGATGGAATTCTATCTCAAATGGTGAGCCAACGTTACAGCACCTTTGACAGGTCCGCCTCTTCATAACCGCGAATGCCAAACACTAACCAACCCACAGCGGAATCGGTGCACGAGTTGAAAACCACACCACCACGTTTGAAGAGCTAGAGCACCACGCTCTTACGCACCCGGAGCCAATCCCCACCTCGGCCAAGCAAGAAAAATTCGAGGTGGTGTTCTCCACCTATTCCTCCTGAGCCAACCAATAAGAAAGAAAAAAAGCCACAGATAGTATGATATTTTCTTTTTTTTTTTTTATTGTTGTTGTTCAATGGGACTCTAGTGGGAGTTTGTCTTGGGCTCACCAACGGGGGGGACTGTGCCGGTGGGTGCGGTGGTGAAGGTCTGTACTTGTGGCTTGTGGACTGATGATAAGGTAATGGTTAGTGTTACAAGAAACAGTTGCTTGCTTTTCGCGGGTTGTGATTTTGTGTTCGCGCGTGCATGTGCGTTGCGATTTACGTGGTGAAAGAGGGAATATACATGGCTCAGCAAAAGCTTGCTTGATGAAAATGGTTCGGTTGTCTACCACAACCTTGTCCAGGGTTTCCAAGGCCCTGGTTTGATCCGCCTCGCTGGCGAGTTCAACAAAGCCAAAGCCCTTGCTCATTCCATTAACGCGGGTCATGACGCGCGCTTCCTGTGGTGTGGTGAGAAGTTGAAAAGCCATAGAAATGTGGGACGAACCTTGACGTTGAACTCTTGGAAGATTTCCTTGAGAGTATCGTCAGTGACGGCAAATGGCAGATTAGCAACAAAGAGTGTTGTCTTGGAGGGGGTCCTGAGTTTTAATTGTTTAGGTTTGGTATAAGTGAGTTCAGGGTTCAAACTTATTCTGGGTCAGGGGTTGTCTCCTGGGGGCACGGCGGAAGCGAGGGGCCATCATCATCATGCCGGGTGGCATCATGAAGGGCATGGGTTGCATTCCCTGCATTTGTTGCATGGGCTGCATCTGCTGCATTTGTGGCATGGGTTGAACTTGCTGCATGGGTTGCATTTGTTGCATGGGTTGCATGGGCTGCATTGGTTGCATTGGCATTTGCTGTGGTTGGGATTGGGGAGCAAGGCCCATGTAGTCATTGCGTGCTGGGTATCCCATCATAGGGAAGCCCATGAAGCCTGGGTTGAAGCGGCGAGGCCTAGTTCGGCGGGGGCTGTGGGGAGTGTTGTAAGTTTGTTTGTTTGTGTGTATGTATGTGTTACACTTTTCGCACTTACGCATTAGGATCGCGAGCGCGAGCCAACTCAACGTTAATTTGGCGTCCATCAACCTCGCGATGGTTCATGGCATCAACGACACGTCTGGCGAGTTCCTCATTCTCGAACTCAACGAAACCATATCCCAAAGAGCGTGGTCCGTCAGTGATAACATTGGCAGACACACTGAGAGGCGTTAAACGAACGCTATTTGTTTAAACTTTACTTACACTTTGGAAATTGGGGTGAACGCGGCAATGAGATTTGCCTCGCGTGTCTTGAAAGAAAGGTTCCCGACGAACACCTGCGGCAAAGAAAAAAAAACGAGCGAAGTCACGCGATTTGTCGACCTAAACAGTGGGGTGTTTACCTTGGCCATTTAAAAGAGGGAATAAAAAGGCGACGGTCGACGACGGCACGTAGATCTACGGTTTTGTTTTAAAAATGAACGACGAAAGAAAACTGGGAACGCGTCAGGCGCCGCTACAATTGCACTAGATGAAAACAAAATTTATAATCATCCTCGCATAAGATCTTACTTCTTATGATGACCTGAGTCACTCCTCAACGGTTCTGATCTCCCTGTCGCGGCACGATGTTCCAAGAACCAGTAACCACCACCAATCTTCTCCATACAGTCGATGATGGACCGGAAATGAGGGTGACTTGAGGAACCCTCAAGTCACGCCAAATCACCGAGACTTCCAACATGTGCACTGTCGTATAACGAGGTGGTTCTTGGAGCTTAAGGTGGCTTGGGGTGGACCAAAAGTGGTTTGTTGTTGTGTGGCGGTGACGCAGGGCAGTATTGACCATACTACGTCCCACCCGCCACTGCAAGGACTGTGGATGCACCGAGGGATGTTGAGGGTCACTCGTGGCCCAAAAAAAATTACTGGTGAAGGTAAGGACTGCTCAGCCTTTTCACCGTAACTCGAAGAAACGCTAAAGGCAAGATCGGGAACCTTTCTAAATCAAAGCGTTTCTTCTTTTACTTTTAACTTTAAGGCCTTGGGTTGCACATGGCAAGGACTGTATCTGGGATGATGAAGATCTCAGGGTCCTCGGCAGCGCACTCATCGAACTCTGAGAACATCATTGTGTCCGACATTGCTGGCATGTGCTGCAACAGTTCCCCGTTTTAGAACTGGGAAGAAAAGGGATTCAATGGACATACGTTGGTGACAATCCACTTGACTGGCTCCTGGGCATCATCAGCGGTATCCCAGAGGTCGGCTGTCATGTACTGATCCTGGTAGTTCCTGTATGTTCCCGATGTTAAAACCACAGACAATAATGTGCAAAGATAGGTGTTTCATACCAGTGGTAGCAGAGGACATAGTTCACGTAGGTCTTGCCCATGTACTTGTAGTTGGTGAAGACTGGCTCAGGGAGGTGAGTTCCGTTAATGTCTCCATATGTGCAACCAACAGCATCAATGGTGGCAATAAGTTGGTACTCGACTGCTGGGTCAACATTGAACTGCATGTAATCCGCATTAACGAATTTGCTGAAAAGGCGATATGTAGACTTACGTAAATGTACTGGGTGAGCGTTGTTGGCTCGGTGGTCATTACTTGGCCTAAAAAAAAACGAGGTAAGAGCCTTACAAGCACACGTGTCATCAGAGGAAGTACTCACTGTCCATTCGCTCAATTTGCTGGGTCTCATCATAGAACCACCTGTAGAAGTTGTTCTGCACGTTGCCATTCTGTTCATGGCTGTGCATAACACTAGCAGAGAACACTGGTGGCCACTAAGTGAGTTGTAAGTTTCTCACTAACTATTGAAAATATTCGACAATAGGAACGTATAATCTACAGATATATAAACATACCGATGGCGTTGTTTGTGCCGCAACGAGGGCAACGACGACGCAAAGGAACAAAACTGTTCGCATTCCTTGTTGTTTTTTGCTTTGTTTTTTTAAATTATCTAGAAAAAAGGTGCAGTGAGTGACGATTAAAAAGGCACCGGTTGGGTGTTGTGGGGTGCCCCAATTTCATCTTCATCGACGAAACGGGAACAACATCACAATTCTCACGGCCGAAAGACCTGTCGGTTGGTGGCGCTTTGTCTGAACTGGAAATTTTTGTGATTCTCGATGCATGTCACCGAGTGGAGCCGAAATCAACATCTTCCACTTTGTTGCAACAGCACTTGGTTGTTTTTAGGCAGATACAACTCCCGGGCACACACGGGGCTGCCCGGGGAAACGAGGCTACTACTACAGCACCAGACACCTCAATCTCGGGATCGTCAGATGGAGTCGCCCATGCGGCCGCCCACGAGCAGAGCGAGGCCGGACTCGACGGAGCGGGAGGAGTGCAGCACCCTCAGGGGGTCGTGGGCTGGGGCGCTGGGCTGCTGCGAGCTGCGGCTTCGGCTGCGCTTCCTGGGCTCCGGGTGCGGCTCCGGGAGCAGCAGCTGCGTGGTGGAATTATTCTTGTGCACCGAGAGGAGTTTGCTGCTGCTGGTGGTGGTGGTGCTGGTGCTTGTGGTGGTCGGTGATGGCGATGGCGATGGCGATGGCGTTGATACGCGGTCTGTGGAGTCGGGTTGTAGGATGTTGTCGGCGATAGCTGTGGTTGTGATGCGGGTGGGCGAGGTGGTGATCGGAATGAGCGGTAGTAGTGAGGTGATGGTGGTGGTCCGGTTGTTCCGGTTGTTGGTGCTGCTGGTGTTTGTGTTGATGCTGGTACTGGTACTGCTGCTGTTTATGTGTGTGTGTATTTGCGTGTGATGGAAGGAGACCTTGGAGGGAGAAGGGGGAGGGGATTGGTTGTGGGTTTGTAGGACACTGGGATCCCAGGGAGGTGGGAAGTCCGCGGCATCGGTAATGAGGTAGTTGCTTGAGAACTTGTGTGTTGACTCCAGGTGGAGTTTCGGAACATTGTTGCTATGGGCTTTTTGTATTGAAGGGAGCACCATGCTGTGCTCGGTGGGCTTTGGTCCCGAGCATGTAGTGTGTTGAACTTGTTGCCGGGATTCAGGCGGGGGTAGGTCGGGCCATAGGTTGAGAATTGTAGTGATGGATTGCATTCCGGGTGAGGTCCTAGGTGGGGGTAGCATCTTTTGGTGTCTGGAGGGTAATGATGATGATAACACTGAGCGTGGCGAGGGAATAGGTGGTGATGGAGATTGCGGGGGTGATATGCGACGTGGTGATAGAGAGGGTGAGCAAGAGGAAGAACTTGAGGAGCGACTGAGTGTGGGGGATGCGGAAGGTGACTTCATGCGAATATCATGGAAAGAGGGTGAAAGGTAACCGCTGGAGTTGAGTGATTGTGGAATTGGTCTGAAGGCGGAAGCTGAAAAGTGTTCAGGACCAAGTATTTGGGAAGTGTTGTTTCGCGGTGAAGTGTGTGGGGAAACGTGTGCTATGAGCTGAGGTGACGAGTGCGAGCAGCGTGGTGAATGTTTGAGATGAGGAGAGGTGGCGGGAAGGGGATATAAGCCTGAAGGAGAGGGGGGATTGGAGTAAACTTTGCAGAAAACTCCAAGAGAGTGCTGTGGATTTGTGGATACTGTGCAAACTCGTGTGCTAGTATGGTCTCTGTATGAAGGAGTATGACCAATCCCAGAAAAGGCTTTAGAAGCATCACTCTTTTGTGATAAATGCAACGGAGGGAGTGCTGAAGGGGAATTCAATTCTTCGACAAACGAGCGTGGATAACTGGATGGGCTTCTGATAAGACCAGATGGAGAAGGCGATGGTGGGATGGGAAGCCTGAAACTCCAGCCCGATTGCTCCAATCTGTCTTTGGGAAGTCAGAACAGACCGCCACTCACTGAGCATACCGGAAAACAATGAAAACTCCATTGGGTCCACCCATAAATCAAATGAAAGCCACCTCGATAGGAAGGTAGTCTCCATGGATAAAACATCGGCTCTTGAAAGCCGGGCGGCTTGGGCAATCCTAATGAATTCCTCCGGGCCAAAGCAGTCATCTAAAATTCTGCACATAAATGAGCTAACCTAAATGGATTTGCCTAACACACTTGGCAGAAACGACCACGGATGCTACAGCCAAGTCACGTTGAATGGCTGCAACGTTGGTCGTAGTAGGACTTTGGAACACGGGAGACTCTGGAGGAAGTTGTGGCAGAGGGGCCAGAACCGCGCGTTCTGCCAGTAAACAGGCAAACACCAACATATCAGGAGACAGGCAATTACTTGTAGCAAGACTGTCGCCAAGTCATGACAGAGTAAAGAAAGAAGAAGAGTACTTTGTGAAAAATCGCTCCAGGAAGTTGTTCAAAAGCGGGCTGTGTGGAGAAGGACAACCAGTCATTCGCCCTTCACCCAACCCAACCCACCTAAAGAAAAAGTTAGGAATGGTCACAGTAAAAGAAAAAAAAAAAAGGCAAACGAAAAGGAAGAAACGGACAAGGGGTGAAGCGGTGGGACCACGGTACTGAAGAACTGGACAGTATTTTTGTAGCACGAAAGAGCCATCACTTACTGTTGGGCAAAAAGAATAATGAGGATGTTTGATTGATATTGATTAAAACGATCCAAGTTATTGACTATTATGTACGCTTGGTGGTTGCTTCGTACAGTTTCTTTCACTTCCTTCTGTGTAGTACTAGTTATATTTGCTTAACGGCAACACAACAACCCCTCGGGGTTTTTTATGGTTGTTCTGTGTTTTGAGGGATCTGGATCTTTATAGGCTGGACGCAGGGGAACGGTGTCAAAGTGGTTGATGTCAACTTGACTTCTTTCTTTTCGTGGCAAAACGTCGGGTGACTTTCCGATCTCTGGATTTTCCATCACCTTTCTGTGAATTCCCTCATCAATCCCTCCTGCTCTTCCTCTGCCTGGTTCTGGTGGCACCATCAGGGCCTCCATGCATTTTAACAGGAACCCATATTCCGGTGGCTGAGGTTGTCTACTGGGAACCAACAGTACCGAAGCAACGAAAAGGAAAAAAAAAGACCATGGACAGTGACCGGGCAGTGCAACCGTCTGCCGAAACTACGACAACCACGCAGGTCCCAGATCCAGATCTCCACAACAACCACGTCGTCGTGCCCCTCGACACACGACCCCTCCTCGCCCACGACCACGACCACGACCACTACCGCGACGGCGGTGCATCACCATCGGACAGCGACGACGACGGCAGGTTCGGCAACGTGTCCTCCTCATCCAGCGACGACGACGACGACGGGGGCGTCGCCGTCGGCGAGGGTGCCCGCGAGATGATGCTGATGACGACGGCGGGGCGGGGCAGGTCGTCGGCCCCGGCGGCGGCGGCGGGAGCGGGAGAGGGGAGCGGCGACTCCGAGGGGGACAGCGGGAGAACCAGCGACGGCAGCGACGGCGACGAGGACGCACTGCCCCCGCACAAGATGCTGGTGAGGAGGATGGAGCAGGACTATCTCATCAGAGAGTCGAGGCTGATAGCCAACGCCGACGGCGGGGCGCGAGGGAATAATGGGATGAATGGCGCTGGGGACGGGGAGGGGGAGGGGGAGGGGCGTGGTGTTGGGCCCACGACCACGACCACGACCGGGGGGGCGGGAAGCGAGAAGTTCGAGGAGACGGATTGGAGCGAGGCCATAAGAACTGAGCCCCCCAAAGATTCCTCCTCGTCTGAAGACGAGGAGACATCAAAACCTGGTTTGATTGTTTGATTGTTTGTTTGGTTTGTTTTGATGGCTTGCTTTCTGCTTTTTTTTTTTTCTTTTCTTTTTTCTCATATGCGGTGGGTATGACTGAATGGACAAATACAAATATAGATGAGATCCCGGCACAACCGGCATCGCCTGAGGATGAGCGCAAGATCATAAAGGATTTGATATTGGAGAATAGAATGAAAGAAGGTGAAGATTGGTTCTTGATAGCTGCTCCTTGGTATCGCAGGTGGAAGTCATATACGCGCTATGAGACATATTATTATTCCTCGGTGGGTCCTTTTCTTTGTTTGAATCTCTAACTCTTTTGTACAGCTCAGTCAAGCACCAAAACCTGGGCCAATTGATAATTCAGGTCTTTTGGTTGAAGGTGCAAATGCACAAAATATGCCAATTGTAAAGAGGGAGTGCACAGAGATGATGGACTACGAATTACTGCCTCGTCCTGTCTGGAAACTTCTTCAAGCTTGGTACTTTTTTAAAAAAAGACATGCGTAAACACTCACTGAATGAGGTATTCTGGCGGCCCTGAGATTGCGAGGAAAGTTATCCGTATTCAGGGATACTGGAGCTCGTCATTGACAGTGGAAGTTAAACTTCTTTGCGTGAATCTCGTTAAGAGTTCAGAAATTACCACACCGTTGAAAGTGTATACCAGCAAACGGGAGACTGTTGGAAACTTTAGGGTAACATATTTGCCATAGCCCAAACTGATGGAGAAACAAAAGAAACTTGCTGTTGAATGGATGAAACTTGAATCCGAAAATGTCAAGTTATGGGATTATCACGGCGAAACAAAGATAAAAGAACTCACGGATCTAACAACGACACTAGAGGCAGCCCAGATTATCGACCACCAGTTGGTACATACCTCTCCACAGAGATACTTCATTTATTTGACTTTAGGTTCTTCTTGAAGAAAAAAATGCTGATGGTACCTGGCCAGATCCACCAAAGCCCAAACCAGTGAGTACTTTCGCCGATGTTCCGAGAATGACACAGGCGAATGAATCCCCTACAAGACATAACCCTTATGCAAACATGTGGTCTAATTCACAATGGGGTGGCGGGTATGGTGTTCCATCTTTGCTTGAGGAATAACATGTTACAGATACTACTCCAGGCCACCAGAGGCACCAGGATTGGTAGGCTTGCAAAACCTCGGAAATACGTACGCCTCGTCTGTCTCAAATTACTCTGACGTTGTCACCTAGATGCTTCATGAACTCAGCTCTACAGTGCCTCAGTAACACCGCTGTCTTAACTAACTTCTTCCTGAGCAATGGTTTCCCTTGTCTCCAAGATTTCCTTTCTAATCGTTTACCCAGAATGGGTGACGGACTTGAATACAAATAATCCACTTGGCCTTGGAGGAAAGCTTGCGCAAGAGTATGCAGCACTAGTAAAACAGCTGTGGCAAGGAAATTCCAGTGTTGTAGTCCCTCGTGACTTTAAGAGTAAGCTTGAGATGTTTGCTCCTCAATTCCAGGGCTACCAGCAGCATGACAGCCAAGAACTTCTCGCTTTTCTCTTAGACGGTATTTTGTGTACTTGAGATCGACTCTCACTTTTTTTTTTTAGGCCTCCATGAGGACCTGAACAGGGTGAAAGTTAAGCCGTACAACCCCATTCCAAGTCTGGAAGGTGATTCTGATGTTGTCGCTGCTGATAAGATGTGGAAACTGCACAGTGCTCGCAATCAAAGTTTTATTGTTGATAACTTTCAAGGACAGCTCAAATCGACCGTGGTTTGCCCACAATGCAAGAAGGTGCCTCTTTAAATTATTGAGTGATGTAAAATGTCTCATGAACTAAATGTACTATTCTTTCTTTCATTCAGATAAGTGTAACTTTCGATCCGTTCATGTTCCTCAGCCTTCCAATTCCTATTACCTCCCAAAAGTCCATATTCATTTTATTGCACACCATTGCATCTCCCATTCCCGTGCGCTATGGCATTCAGTTGATGTCTGATTCAAGTATAAATACCCTCAAAGTATGTTCATTACCTTGACCATCAACTAACTCCTCCAGGACGCGTTATCTCTGCTGTGCAACATCCCCCCTGACCGAATATGCCTGTGTGATACCAGTTCTCATAAAATCAAGGAGTTAGCTGGAGATGAAACAATAGAAGGCCTTTATGGAGATGTTTACGGGTTTATAGGCACCATTTTTTCTGTTTGTTGAAGTAATTATAGGTTTGAAGTGATACCAAAATCAGAGCACCCAGATTATGTCAATATTTGCATCCTCCAACGTAAAACGGTATCTAAACTCCTACCAACCCGTCTTCTTATTTTAGGAAAAAGCAACTATATACATACACGAAGTATTCGTATACTGATGACTATATGTCCTCCTGGAGAAATAATGGAGGAGTACCCACTTACACAACGTCTATCGAGACACGCAAGAATCATGATTTCTTTGGCATACCACTGGTAATGAGTGTGCCTAAGCACATCACCTACGACAGTCTGTGTGGAATGGTTGCTCAAAGACTATTTTTTTATCTCAATCTGGATTCATTTAACTATTGGCTGGAAGGTTTATCTCCCTCAAGGTGTTAGTGTTAACTGTTTTTAGAGCACACTGAAAATACTCCACTTCCTAAAGGGATAGTTGGGGGCTCCACCAATCCATTTGATGATGACTACAGCTCTCCAGAGCACTACGATGCTCATCACAAAGGAAAAGAAGACATGTCCGCCTTTGGCTACCATCCAGACGATATTAGCGACACTGACAGTGACGAAGGGGGCAGTGATGTAGATGAGGTTTCCTTTCTCGTTTCCTGTCACCCTCTAATATAGTTAAGCAAATCACTGGAGAGCCTGCTGATGTTGAGTTGCGAGACTTGAAAGTTTCACCAACCTATTCTTTTTGAACTCTGAGGTTTTTTTTAGGGTAAGGAGGAAGCAACTGACGGGAAAGAGGAGGGTGAACTCTCTGGGAGAGGCGAAGAATCTGGTGAAGACCAAGGGGAGGCAGAGCAATCAACCATAAAGCAGAAACATGATCCCCCAAATCGTCCCCCCCCACCAATACCGTCTTCATCTAAAAAATCCACATCTGTGGAAGAGTCACAAAATTCTATACCCAATACTACAATCCCAGCTTGTTCTACAGAGACAAACCCAACAACTATTTCAGACGAAACCAAGGGGACAAGTGCAGAAAAAACTACAGCAGACAAAGATGAATCAACAGAGCTCAGTGCAACAACCACATCAGAGGGAGCCAGTGGAGGAAGTACCACAATTACCACAGACACTAACAGTACCGTGAACACGGTGGAGCCTCCCACCGATTCACAGCAAACAGAACAAGGAACGCAAGGGCAGACAGTTGCACCCACCCCTGCTGAGGAGCTTCTGAGTATAGTCCCATTCAGTGAACATCAAACCTAATTTCCCAATCACAGGGAAGATTTTCACACTAAAGGAAGTGGACGATTTTGCAGATCAAACTGCCGGCATAGCCCTCCGAAAACGGGAAACAATCGAGCTATGTGACGGATTCATGTTGGGTGTCTGTTGGAAGCCAAATAAAAATGATATTTACCAGAGTTCCAAAGGACGGGTTGCCTTCCACTCTTTATTTTATTTTTCCCTTACAGTTAACAGGAATATACCAAACACCCCAGTGCAAATATCAACCCCTGGTCGAAAGATTCAACAGCCGTAACTTTGGATGAGTGTCTTGA
The DNA here is from genome assembly GCA_020536535.1 of Pelomyxa schiedti. Classification (NCBI taxonomy): domain Eukaryota; phylum Evosea; order Pelobiontida; family Pelomyxidae; genus Pelomyxa; species Pelomyxa schiedti. Next base: position 43,066 of record JAHLWZ010000690.1, on the reverse strand, counting down.
TTTGTTTACATCAATTGAAAAACTCACTGCAAACAATCCATGGTTTGTCTTTCTGAATTTATTCCTCTCACACACCACAGGTTCTGCCCAGTATGCAAATCTGACCAACAGGCAACCAAAAAGTTCGACTTGTGGAAACTCCCGCCCGTTCTCGTTGTACATCTAAAGCGCTTCAGCCAGAAGAAGTACTGCCCATCAACAAACATTGAGGCACTCACTCCCAAACAGTAGGTACTGGCGAGATAGATTGGATACCGATGTGAACTTCCCAGTGGATGGACTGGACATGTCGAAGCGAATACTTTCCAACACAGGGGAGTCGTTAGTTTACGATTTATATGCCGTTTCGGTGTGTGCTGGCACCTTGTATCCTTTCCATTTACAAACGTTCAAGAACCATATGGGATCAATGAGCGGCGGCCATTACACTGCATATGCCAAAAACAAGGACTCCAATAAGTGGTTCAATTTTGATGACAGGTTAGGCAACCTATTCTCCCGTATGATCACTCACTCAGGAAAAGCTCCGTATCGCACACTGCAGCGAACAACATAAGCCATTCAATGGCCTATGTCCTGTTCTATAAACTCCGCGGCTTCTGTGATACTCCTGCGGTCGCCACCGCTACAACAACAGAAGAGCCCAAGCCGGAAACGGAATCCTCGGAAGAAACCCCGGAAGAACCCTCAACAACACTTAGTACTACAACCGCTACCACAACAACCACAACTTGCACAACAACAAGCACTACCACAACCACAACAACCGCGGAGGACAGTAATGACACACCAAGTGACAACAACCCCCGGGAAGCAGAAGAGCCATTATCCCACATCATAGTTGAAGGCACCATGGATGACACACCAGCCCCCAAACTCGGCCAACAACATGTCACTGACACAATAGACAACAATGCTCTGTAGAAAAAAATAAAACGAAAACAAAACATAACAAACAAAAATGTACCCACAGCTTCTCCTTCACAAGGAAACCATAAGTTGATGAGTTATTAATGCCCATTTATTCCTTGTCAGCTTTCCTTGGGTTTTGTAAGTGTGCCCTTCAAAGCCATAATTCCCACGCGTGCGTGGTGTTGGTGTTGAAAAGGAAGACCTGAAGGAAGTGTTGCGTGTGCTTTTTTTTTTTTTTTTTGCAAATGTAGCATAATACGAAACACAACCAAACAAGTGAATTATGGTTTAGTGTGGGTATTTAGAGCGAGTCGGTGTTGTTCTGTTGTTGTAGTTGTACAAGGGGAGATAGCATCCTGACCACGTGGATTGCGCCATTTGTTGTGGCTACTAGTAGAACCGGGTAGTGGTTGGAGAATAGAACCCGAGATACTTGCGAGGTAAATTTCTTGATGGCAAAGGGATCCAACCTGGGAAGGGGGTGAGTGATTTTTGGTATCAATGTATTGTAGAGATATGATACGTGGATTTGGAAGTGTTCCAAAGCTGGACGGAATTCCCAACAGATACGGCGATAGTGTGCTGTTCTTGTTTGTACCAGCAAAGGTCTGTGGGAGGGAATGTATTGGATATATTGAGCACAGTGAGGGGAGCGGACGGGCTGTTGCAATCCCACAGGCAAACGCGCCAGTCACCTCCGCACGAGGCGAATACATGCTCCTCAAAGTGCGACCACTTACAGGCGGTTATGGGAGCTGTGTGCCCCGCGTAGGGAACTGGCTGGTAGGGATTCACGTACTTGAAGCAAACACCGCTTTCGGTTCCGACGATTATCACCTGAATGGGGTTATTAAATCAGATTTAATTTTTTTTTTTTAGATTAAGTGGGGAGGAGGGACTACATTTTTGTGTACTGGGTGCACGTCCAGGCAAAGTACACCGGCATGACTGGCCAGTAATGTAGATTGTGGGAAGTGAGATTTCGTCAGCCCATGCGTTTTGAACGTATTGGGAACATTTGGAAACCGGGTAATAACTTCCACGTGAGAAATAACACCTATCGTTCGTGCGTCAGATTGGAAAGAGATAGGGTACGTGTATTGTACTTTTTTAGGGTGCATTCAAGCAAAGAATACCTTGGGAATATGTCCACTTGTTAACCTTGCCGTCGGCGCCAGCAGAGAGCTGATTGTAGTTGTTAGCAAGCACCGCTACAGGAAACCGGTACATACGAGGTACTCTCCTTCAATACCTCTTTCCACCCAGAGAACTTCCCACACAGCAGAGCTATGTGTGATAGGACTGGATACACAAGAATAAAGGCCAGAAGGTGTTGCGCGAAGGTCGAATACTGCGATTGAGCCATCCTCAAGGCCACCAGCGAGTAAAGCTGGGTGAAGAGTCGAGAAGGCCAACGATAAAACTGAGTTCCGGGCATGTAGTGATAAAAGTGGATACTGAGAATTGCTTGCAGACCACACAAGAATCACACCAGGTGTTGGACCGGAAACAGAATTCCGGGGAACATAGGATACGGCGACCATTTCCTTGGAAAATGGTAAGTATCTCCAAAATCAATAGCTTGATCTTACTGTACTTTATGAAAGGCATTCCAGGACATACAAGAAACTTGACGAGGAACTTTGAGACTCTGTTTTTGCTCATATTTCCACAAACTTATCATACAATGCTGGGCAAAGCGTTCGGCCTGTGAGGTAATTTCGAATAGAGTTGGAATGGGTGTGTTGAGGTTTAGATAGGCAGGGTCTGTTTCTTCATCATGGCTATTGGGCAGTAGCCATCCCTCCGGTATTCTCCCCCCTTTAAATGCAACCTGCAATTCATGTTCCGTAGCCTGCAGTGTCATTCTCTCGATAATAGATATCTTGGAAACAAAATCGGCACGGGACCCGCGGAGTAAATCAGCTTCTCTCCGCCGGTAAGCTTCCCTCTCCATTTCATGCATTGGGAGTGAGGCGTTGTCCACGCACAACCATTCTCCTCTACTTTTATTCAACTCGTGCATCAGCCTCAAATGGCTGCCATTTGCTGTGCCTTGCCCCAGAAAATTATGGGTGCAGGATTCCCCTGTCTCTCCGGAAGCAGCATAATCCTCAGTTGATTCATTTCTAGAGTACTCCCACAATTTGCACTCGTCGACGCCAACACAGGCATCACGGACGGCGGCCGGGGTTGTATTCACGCACCTGTCTTTTGTCCACACAATGTCAGTCTGTGACTGGACGGAAACCAAGTCCCCGGCCCCAAGTCCCACAATTCCGGCGTCGGCGCCACCCACACCCACCCCCACAGCGTCCGCATTCCCCGAATTCGCATTTGCACCCTCGTCGGCGCCGCGCGGCGTCCCACAATCCACCCCGGGGTGGTGACGGCGCCCAAAAGGGGCAGTGGGTCCGCCCCGCCTCCCGTGGGCCCCAACTCCCCCGTCCGCCACCCACACCGTGTCTCGTGAGAACAACCACTCGGTGTCCGTCTCGGTGAGTATCACACAGTGCTGCCTGTGCCTCTCGCCGTGCATTTTTTTTTTTGTTTTGGCAAATTTTATGTGAATAGGATTGCTTCTTTATTCCAGCCTTTGGAGTTCAGCCCGGAGCCACCGTGCTTGTTTGGAATTTGGGGGTGCAAACATAAAGGCAGTCTCAAGGTGGTTCTTGGTCAACATTCTTTTATTCAGCAGCTTCCATACCATGTCTCTCATTGGGATTCTTGACATTCCCCTGCAGCCCCCGTGCCCTTCCCCAACCACCAACCTTAGGTCGTCTGGACTCTTCACAAAGGCGAACACCAGCCTCCCTAGGAACAACTCCCAGTCCTCAACAGCCCTCCTCCACAGCTCCTCTGAGGCAATGGCCACAGAAGGGGGTGGTGTCAGCCTGCCGGCTTCGGCCACGGTGTATGCACATATCCACCCACACTGCGCCACAGCGTGCTCTACTTTCAGACATGGGTTCTCCATGAACTGGCACAGCCAGGTGATTACCTCTGGCTTTGTATCGGTGTGGTTTATGCATATCTCTCCAAGTACATCATCCAGGAAATCCCTTGTGCTGGATATCATGCTGAATGGTGCTTCTGAAGTAAGCCACTTTGCGAGTTCCAAATGACCATAGCAGCAGGCTGTGAAAACAAGCAAGTGCACATCGATTTCAGAACGGCACACACCTCTCGGACTCATATCAAAGAGGTTGCTGGCTCTCTTAGCGATATCAAGGTTTCCAACTTTGCAGATGGTTTCCAGACCTGCCAGTGCATTGTATGGAAGCCGGTATTGTGAGGAAGTAATTTTGGGTATTACTGATGGAACAGCAGTTATTTTCCATGTCTCTGTTATCCAATTCACTACTTTAGCATTACCTTCAGCCATGGTCATCCATAAAAATGCCATCACATCGTTCTGAGGCAGATCTTCTTTCTTTGGTGCTGATTTCAACCAGACCAGGTATTCAATGTCAGTCGCAGAAGAGGCAGCTAAATAGATTTCGATGATACGCTCATGTGTGGCAATTTCCCAAATAGAATATTTCTGTATGTACCACTCTGCAAACTCTATTTTGCTTTTGTATGCGGAACTCAATGCAACCATTCCCTTAAGCCGGTCTGATGGGTTGCACTCCACAAGGGAAGGCAGATATGAGGTCACCAGTTTAGCCAGGTCAAGCCTGACTTCAGAGCAGCAAGTACACAGGAATTTTGGAATCCAGTGCGGAAATGGAGAAGTTATGGAATCATGGTACCTCTGTACAAGCCAGCTTCCAAAAGAAATATTGCGGCCTGATGACACTGGCCCTTCAGGAGCATGCTGGCAAAATTCCAGGTAGGACATATTCAGGTGCTCTACAATCCACTGTGCGATTCCAGGATTGAAATTGTAAATGGCCGCCCGAAGTATTTTGCCCAATACATCTCGCGGTATCTCGAGTCTCTCAATCAGAGCTGCCACAACTTCCAACCTGTCATGTGTCACAGCACTCTTCAGTGCCGTTTCCGCCAAGTATGTTAACTTTGGGTTACCTATCACACTTAGTGCAGTAGTAGTGCCAGTTCCTCGTTGTAGTAGTGATGCCTCAGGTTGTTCAGTGTCAGCATTGCGTATTATAGTCAGAACCATGGGTGCTGTTCCAGGGTAGGAGTGTTCTGCGCACTTCTCCACGGCAAGGATTGGGCCAACAAGTTTCATGATGGTTTTAGCAACCAAGCACTTCAGTGGGAATATAGCAGTGCCCCAGGAAATCAATTCCCCAATGTCACTGGAACTACAAACAAACTAGTAAAAAAATCAATTGTGGAATAAGGAATAGCCAACCCGAGTGCAGGGAATGACCTCGGTATCACTGTGAACCAGAGAACATGGGCCAGCCCCAATATCATACGCGCATGGTTGATGGGTTTTGCATCAGCACAAGTATTGTAAGTAGTATTTTGTGGTTGTTCCTCAGAAACGAAACTGATAGGGCTTGCAGTACCACTATCACCACTCGTTGTTGTAGGAATACTTGGTTGGTTGTTGTCCATTTTCAAACCGAACCGTTGATTCCTTGTTGTTGCTTTCTGGTTTTTCTTGATGACGAGAAAAGTGATACTTGTAGTTGTTTCTTATCCGGAACACAAAAACGAAACACACTCAATAGTCCACGCTGTGGTTTGTGTTGTGGTGATTGGTTGTTTTGGCTTACACTGTATGCACACATACACACTAAATCCTTCTTCCCGTAACTCCACGGGGAGTCTGCGGAGCTAGTGCAATCACTGCCGTGGATGTGACTGATGTTTGTGTTATCACTGTGGTTGTGGTTGTTGTTGTGGTTGCTATAGGTGATGCGGAACCAGGTGGGTGCCCACTGCCGCCGCAACTGCCGAATGATTCCGATGGAACCGGCGACGGTGTTGGTGATGGTGTTGGGGACGGCGACGGCGACGGGGTTGGTGATGCCGACTGGTTGTTGTTCTGGTTGTGCCGGTGCTTGTGCCGGTGGTTACTGCTTCCGTTGTTGTTGTTGTTGCTGGTGGTGGTGGTGCCTGTCGCTGCAGCTGTTGCTGTTGTGTTGTGTTCGTTGCTGTTGTTGTGGTGGTGATGGTGCCGGTGGTGGTGCTTGATGTCGGATTCGTCCGCGGAACTTCCGCTGGCTCCACCACCTACATGCGGGGAAGGGGAGGGGAGAACAGTGGGTGATTTTATGCGCCTTGGGGACTTGGCTGGTGGGTTGAGGCTGGGTGTTGGTGTCCGGGTGTTGTTATCCTTCTTGGGAGGGGGGAGAAGCATGGGAGTTCTGGCTATGCTGTCAGGGTAGGTGCTGTTGTTGGTGCTGGTGGTGTTGGCGTTGGCGTTGTTGAGCCGCGGGGAGCACGGAGGAGGCTGGTTTGAAAAGAGTGATGGCGTTGCTGCTGATTGCCGGGGGGTTTGCGGAGCTGTCGAGGAGGAAAACTCGCCGCTGATTGGGAACACCGGGGGTGCGGGCACAGCTAAGGGGTTAAGTGGGTTGGCGAAGAGCCGGGGGTTTGTGGCCGTGGAGGTCAGGGCGCGGAAGCTGGGGTTGGCTGTGGAGCCACACCCGGGGCCGACACTGGCACTGGCTATCAGGGATGGGGGAAGGCTGGGTCTCCAGACACACAGGAGGTTGCCTGTATTCCCGGCCCAGATTGCGGCGCTGTCCTCCAGAACGACGGGCAGGATGGACTTCACTCCGCATTCCCCAAATCGGGAAGAGTACATGTCTGGGAATACTGTTGCCAACCGTTTTCCGCAGCCAAAGTTTGGGTCAGCTGACTCAGCTGATGTGGTTTCCTTTTTCATACCAGGTTTGTCAGTTGAGCTTGCTGATGCTGTTGGTGCTGTACTTGCTGTGGTAGGGGATTGGGGGAAACTCAGAACTCTCACTTGGCGATAATTGCAGATGGGATCCCAGCATGCAATAGTTCCGTTGAAGTGACATGATAAGATGAGGTTTTGAAATAGGCATAGTCGCTCTATTTCGGACTCTTGCTTGATTTCATTGACCTAGGTCAAAGTGAATTTCAACCAAAATAAATGGATAACCCACTATCGTCCCCTGATGACATATAAAAATGGAATTCCCACAAGCTGCGAGAATGTGCACACCGACTGAGATGATTGATCCAACTTTCCTTCTGCGTGAGAAAGATAGTTGTTTAAGGTGCAAATCGCTTTCTTTGACTTCAACAACTCCAGAGCCAGTAAAGTTGAAGTTGCTAGCATTTGGAATGTACACTAGATCACCATAGCACCCCATCCAGACTGTATTATCTTGAACGCAAACGCAATTGACTTGATGAGGCAATGAGATTTGCCCGTGCAGCTTATTTTTCTGGTAACAGTCAGGTTAATATAACACAATGTATTTAAACCGCACATAGAGAATTGATATCTGGGTGCCACTCATTCCGCAGCCAAAGCTCCAAACATGTGGAGCAGCACCACCAGAGCCAAGCCCAGAAAGCTCGCCGGTACTGCTCACAGCAATGCCACTTTGGGTAGAACTTGAAACTGGAACCATGCACTTAATTACTGCGTGGCCTTTGTCATGGACTTTAACTTTGTGAAAGGCTAGACTCTAAAGAGATTTAGCGGGATTTAGCGGATTGGAGGGTACCTGAGCAGATACGATAAAGATAAATGCCTCTTCAGAACTCACATAAACGCAATCACCTACCAATAGCATACAGTACACTCGCGTGTCATGTAGTTGAACAACACTAAATTGATTGAAAGTCTCTGCCTCCCATAGTAATACAGTTCCTTCGCCGCCACCTACCTGTAGTCGTTTCGTTATTCAGTTAGCTTTCCGATATAGCAAGGAAACGAACCCAGGCAACCCCCTTCACAAGGAGCAGAGACCATATTCTGGAGCAGGGTACTTGTTTCACCATAGCAGGTTCAAGTGAGAGCACAAGATGAGGCTACAACATGTTAAGAGGTGTGAGTGAGAGTATATTAATCTTGCCTTGATTTGAATAGAAGGATACGAAGGAGCTCTGTCTCGCCCAACGTTGGCAAGGTATTCTTTCATCTTCATAACTTGCTGTTCTAACTGTGTCTCCGACTTTTTTTTATGTCCACGAGTAAGGAGATGTACGCAATAACGAAATACATACAATGTGTTCTATATATGGTGTTTCAGTTCGTGCTGCCTTCTCCATCACGGGTTCTTCTACAGTTGCCTTCATATCTACAGTACTTCCTTCGACAGAGGCCCGTCGAGGAGACTTATTTCTATCTGATGAAGCAGGGGGAGTTATCGCACATGTCTGGCTGCGTTTTCGCATGTGGTGGGGCGCAGGAATGTCGGGTTTAGTTATTTCAGGGGTGTGATGATGGTGATGTTCGTGCTTGTGATGATGGTGCCGTTTTCCTTTGTCAGGTTTTTTTTCAGGGGGTGGGGAAGCTGAAGCCGGGCGACTTTCCTCAGGAGGTTTCTTAGGGGCTGTGGAAGGTGGTGTAGCCATTGAAATGTGGCGCCTGCGTGAGGAATCGGGTGTTGGACCTCTAAGAATATTGGCTACAAGTGCTGAAGAAGTAGGCGAGGGTGCACGAAATATACTTGCAGCTACTGCTGAGGGGGTGATGCTGGGATTAACATAAATGGGAAGATGGGCTCCGGATGGATTTGACTGTCTTGGGGAAAAAGGCACAGGGCTAGGTTGTGATGAAGGTGTATTAACAAAGGGTGTGCGTGGTTGCGATGGTGGATTGTATCCAGGTGGAACGCCGCTTGGAGCGCGCTGACGTGGAGAATTAGTAAACTCTGCTAATGCAGGGCTACGAACACGGTTTGATGATGGTATGCGTTGCAAAGAGGGCTGTACTGCTGAAAGGGGATGCTGCACAACTTTTGGTTGTTGCTCTGGTGGAGGAGAAGTTGGGGGTGGATTAGATCCCAGTAGATTGAGCTGGAGGGCAGGGACTTGTGGTGGGGTGTGACTGGAATGTCTTGTGTGTGGGGAGACAATACTGTGAGCTGAGAACGTAGGTAATTTTAGAGCTGATGCAGGGGCAGGAACTTTGGGTAAAAGGGGGCTAGGTGGAGTGAAAGCAGAAGTGGATGATGGAATCTCTCCTGGATTGTACTCCTCAACTCCACGAATATCAAGTTTGAAACATTGAGGAGGGGCACTTGGCCGTTGTGTTCTACGTTCTGCAGAGTTGGTGTCATGTCTGAACGAGGTGAGAGCTCGGTGAGGAAAACAAAGAAAGATACATCACTTGCGCATCTCCTTTTTTTAAGCTTGGATCAAGGAGTGTGGCTAGAATGTTATCAACCCTGGGTAGGCCTGATGATCTCAAGCTATCATACATATCTTGCTGCAAATTCTCAGAAAAGACATGTGGAAATCAAAAGTACTGGTGATTCCTGGGCTCCAGCGCTCTGATCCCTTGACTTTCGTAATTCCATAGATTGCCGCAGTTGAGCTTGTCTTCTCTGTTCTTGTAGCTGTCTCTGTTGCTCTTTTCTTTGTTCTTCTTCTTGTTGTAGCCTTTCTATCTCTTGCAATTGAATCAGTGAGGTTACAGAACCGACGCTCTTGTCTCCTGTGATCCAGGGGTGGAGGGCCAGTTTGCTAGCACTTGGCCTATCTTTAGGATCTTTTTGCAGCGCCAACTTAAGGAAATCTTGAAGTTCCTAATGTCGTTGCTGAGTTTTATACTCTTCACCGGTTTACATACAGTTGAACAGTTGGTTGGGGAGGGAATGTCACATTGAGTTATTCGAAACATAGCATTGAAACCACTTCCCCTGGAGAGAATGAATAAAGGTGCAAAGTGTCATGGAGGAGGAATAACTCATAGAAGGGCGGATTCCCCGTAATTAATTCATATATTGTTATGCCCAGACTCCTTTGTTGTATTAGATCAATCATCGAATAAGAAAGGTTGTATACCAAATATCGGACAATGTGTTATGACCATTATTTTGAATAACCTCAGGGGCCACTGTATTTATTTAATGGAAACAAGATTAGAGTGCACGTACTCCAAAACGGACTTCCTACAAGGGAAAAATTTTTGTTATCATTCTGCATGACCGTAGATATGCCAAAATCGGCCAGTTTGATAGACCCATCCTAAGAGAAGATTATCACTTATATTCAACATAGTTCGCACTACTTTGGATACAAGGCAATTCCCTGCTTTAATATCTCTATGGATAATATTTTTTGCATGAAGACATGCCAAGGCACTGAGGATCTAAAATGCGGTTAGAAACTAACACACTTGGATAATAACACACCTGCTTTGCAAAAGCAAGAACGAGAGGCTCCGGTAATGCTGAGAACTCCTTCAATAACCTATCTAGGGAGCCATTTTCAGCGTACCTTGTTTGGTGTTGACATTAGTTACACTATAAAGCTATTTCAAGTGGGATTTACTCTAGTACAAGACATAGACTCTTGGGTGTCTTGTGGAGTCCAATGACCTTGATGATATTTGGATGTTCAACCATTTGGAGGATTTGAACTTCTCTCTGGATCACTATTAACAAAAAAAACCAAGAAAACAAAAGGTTGAACCTTCACAGCATCTAGTATGGCAGGATCAACACCTATAGTGTTTATTTTTTTAACTGCCACAAACGTTCCAGCAGTGCTCATGGCACGGAAAACTTTGGATTGTGCCCCGCGCCCAATAAGGTCTCCAAAAATCTATTTCATAAAAAATCCGGGTCAGAATCAATTCCAAGCCAAAAAAGGAAAGTGAGGAGCACAAACACACAAAAGTGCCAAATGGAGTGACAAGCCACTTTGGTTGCTTCTGTTTGGCACTTTTCTCCTTTGATGCTGAGGAAGTTGATTGTGATTGCGATTGTGGATTGGATTCATTTGACTGAGGTTGTGAATTTTGTGATAGCTGTGCCGCATTTGCGTCCCCCTCATTACTTTTGCTCCCATAATCACCACTCGCATTGCCTCTCCCTCCGTCGCCGCCACCGCCACCCCCGCTGCTGACCCTGAGGTCTCTCCCCATCAATGACGTTGACACTGGTTCCCTGCTCGTGGATGGTGTTGATGAAGCCGAGTTGCCGTTGTTTGTTGATGGTGGCTGCGCCGGGGAAGGGGACGGGGACCGTGAGTTGTAGCGGTGGGCTTGTCCCATCATCATTTTGAGGGTGCCTCCCCCATAATCGACTCCTCCGCCATCGTCGCTCATACTATTTATTGGCGGGTGGATGGGCCGGGCAGGTAACGTATAACAGATAACAACTGTCTGTTGTAGTTTGTTCTTTGTTGGTTGTTCTTTTGAGATTTTGTGATTTGGACTTCCCGGAACTGACGAAAAACATCGCTTTAACCGAATTGATGATGAGCCACAAGTGGGCTGCGGACCGGTTCCTTTTCCACCTTCACATCTTCAAACCACACCATTCCATCCCCGTAGCCAATAAATAAATAAACAAAAAGCTATCCACCTGAAAGTGTTTTAAATAAAATCCAATGAAGTGCTTAGAATTACTCCAGGGCTTTGTTCTCACTACCAGCTTTTTTTCCTGATCAATTCTGGAGAACGCAGTAGTCCTCCTATAGAGGACCCCTCATATTAGTTTTCTAAATCGTTACCATATAAGTGTGTTGCTATGTAGCGTGAGTACAAACTTGTGCGTCAGTATAAAAGTGAAATCTACTGGAGGAAAAAATTCTGCCAAACTTGCTGTATTCGGGCAAGGTAAGTCTTTCATATCCATAACCTGATGACAAAACATTCATTGATGATATAATTATACAGTACAATGTGAATCAGAAATCAGCTTGCCGTAAAGATCAGAACCTAGTGATCAGGAAGGTGGTAAAGTTAAAAAACATACAATAATAGATAGAAAGAGATATAAGTCTCAGCCGTGAATTGAACCCGGAACAACAGCACAACAGCTCCGGGAGAGACAACTGTTATGATAATAACCGTTAGCAGGGGAATTCGTCATAGTTGCGGTGCTGGCAAGTTATGACACTTGTTGTATTCGTGCAAAGTAGGTGTGGCAAAAATACTATTCATCTGTAGGAAGTTATTCCAGAGCAAGTATGAATCCGTAACAAAGTAATATGAATCAGTTTGCCTATAAGATTGTTTCAAACCTGCAGGAATAGGAAAGTATAAACAGACACTGAAGGTATAAGTGTCAGCCGGGAATTGAACCCGGAACAACAGCTTCAAGAGCTGTGATGATAACCGTTTCACCACTGACACGATTGGAGAATTGAACCGAGAAGGACAACCGGAGTGGGATATTTGGGCCTGTGGCCACAAGCCCAAATATCCCACACACAGCAAGGGGGGCCGAGTGGGATTCTGAGCCCCCTGGCCATGAGGCTCAGGAATCCCACAAGGCCCCCCCCCCAAAAGAACAAGAGGGGGACGTGGATCCCCCGGGCCAAGGGGGAAACATGCCCAGACTGGTTCATTTGAGTTGTCCCAACAGACAACAGATCCGGGCTCCCGGGCCAGGGAACCAAGATCCACAAACCCCAAAGAGGGAACGAGAGGAGGTGTGTGGGAGGACGTGGATCCCCCGGGCGAAGGGGGAAACACCGCGCCACCCACAACCCCAACTTGTTCGTTCTTGAGGCGTCAGAGAGTCAGTTCAAAAATCAACAGCAAGCAAGTAAGATCCCACAAGAAGAAACAAGCCACAGCGCGAGCAAGTGAGCAGAGAGGAGCCGAAGCAAGGGAAGCCAAGCCGCCAGCGTTGCCGTGGGATCCAGCCACAGGGATTGAGGGGATGGGGTGGGGCCCTGGATATTTTTGCGGGCAAGAGGCAACCGGTGGAGCCGCGACAGCCACCCCCCCCTTGCGAGGAGGGATGTGTCCGAAGCGGGGCGCCGACGCCCCCCCCACGGTCACCCAGAAATCCTACCGACCTGCAGCCCCCCAGGCTGTTCAACGGCGTGGCTGGTGTTCGTCATCGAGTGATCCGATCAGTGTGTGTGACCTGTGACACCACAACGACAGACCCCATTGAATGGTGCCCTTGTGCGATTGTCGTAGTTGTTGCTGTTGATTTGTTTCCTTTTGTTGGTGCGCGCATCGCCTTTTTACACCACTGATCTCGATCTTCCCAACAAAATAGAAATTTTTCATCTTTCGGAGTAGTACTACTGGAGCTTCCCAGGGTTTTCAACCCTGCAAAAGTGGTTGGGCCAATTCTGGGGGGGACCCCTGTTACACGGAGGCACAATTATGAGGGCATGGCAAGGATGCCAGCAGAAATTCTGATCAAAATAGTTAATAACAACTTACACGAAATCAAAACTTGAAGAATGGTTATTTTTAAAATGTCACCTTCTGTGTGGTTTGTTGTTGTTGTGGTTGCTGTTGCCATTGTTGCCATTGTCATACTTGAGTTGGTAGTAGGACCAGCCCGCAAATGGACCCCCAACAAGAAGTGCACATATGATCACAAATACCAACCACTCCACCTGTGCGGCTGTTAGATACAATTACTAAACGGAAAGAGAGCTACACACCCTTCTTGGGTTAGTTCTGTGTGCATACTCAGCTGCATCTTGTATAACTACCTTGCCAATTGGTGTTGTGAGGCCACGCTGCAAGAATTTGAGTGCAAAAATTATGGATGAGGAGCTACTTGTACACACCACAAGTTTGGTGGTCTTTCCGTCGAGTTGGTAAGTAAATTTACTTGGGGCGATTTCATATTCACCAACTTGCTCACAGTTAATGGAGTAGGTGATGTTTTTTTCTTCCTCTCTTTATATTGTTCGGAACAAATGAAATGAGAAATGGAGCAGAGGGATGTGAAAACACACGGCTCAATGGTAGTGAAAACAATTGGAACAGGAACACTGAGTTTGCAAGTGCTGGGCCATTCTTCCAACAGTTCTACCTCTTTTGCTACTCTGAGCAAAGTTAGATTTTTGGATGATGGATGATGGATGATTGATAACTGAATTGATTATAGTAGTAAGTAGACATAGTATAATTATAATTATTATAATGTACCTCCCACCCATAATCGTAATACGCACGCGTTTCCTATGTTGATCACAAAGAGGGACACAGTCAAGTTCTTTCCAGTCACGTAGGCGTCCGATTCCACCAGGGTCCTCCGAACAAGAATGTGTGCCCTCAGTCCCTCTTCCGCATTAATTATTACGCCGGCCTGGTCGTCGCCCATAATCCCGGCCTCCTTGGCCTCTGCCCCCTCTCCAATCACCACCGCTTCCTCGACTGCGGCAGCTACGCAAACAAGACCAATAAGGGCACACAGCCCGGATACTACGATGCCCCTCTGTTGTCGTTAAGTACTTATGGGGAGTGGTGTCTGAGAATGTTGCGACGAACGAGGACCCACCTTCATGTTGACCGTCGATGACGATACGAAAAAAAAATAATCACTGATTATCCGAAGTATCGGAAGCACTTTTTTCTGTCTGTCTTCACCGTAACCACCCAAGCACTCTCCAAAGTCGCATCGAAATCTCCTCTAGTCTATGAGAGGAGTTTCTCATCATGACCCTCCAACAAGCCATCAGATGAGTATTTATCCAAATAAAATAAGAAGAGAACCAAACAGTAACGACGTGGGTGAGATGGACTTCCGCGACGCTTTTCCGTTTATGGGGATGGGTGGCTTTCGGACTGGCGGGTTCTCCCCTGAAGGTATTTCTTTTTTTTCTGTATTGTTTTCTTATGAGCCGTGTGTTGTTGTAGATTTCATGAATGACGAGGATGACTTTCGTGGTGCGTTCTCTGTTGACGAGCTCCGTGCTCGCAAGGACATTTTACTGCACGAGAACTTTTACAACTGTACGTTACTATTTATCGTACCTGAATAGTTGAGTTGAAACTATACACTTCTCCATCAAAAACCAACTCCAACATTAATGTCGCAGCATTCCCTGATGACTTTGATGATGATGACCTAGATTGATTGCTTGTATTACTTCGTTAAAAACAAAAAGGCGTAACTCTTTTCTGTCCATAGAAAAAGAAAAAAGTTACTCTCCAAGAATGCATTATCTTGTGTTTTAGTCAAGATCAACAAGAGAGCTCTCTACCTTAGGCACACACTCCAAATCTATTGATAGTTGAACGTCCCACTATTGATTAGCAGCCTCCATAGCAATACTGGTACTCTCCAGTGCCAACAGCCGGAAGAATGGGAATCCCATAAGCCAGAACCCAACGCAGCCGCACCACCCCAGCTTAGCGCACACGACAGTCCCTCCAACTACATACCCGCACCACCTTGTCCCTCGTGCCTTGCTCCCCGCAACCAATCCCTTCCACGTCATTCCTCTAATCCTCCTGCATCAAGTGTGTCAGTGCAACAACAACACAGAAACCGCAACGAACCTCGATAGGGTATGCCAGTGGGACGAGACCCCGACCAGCGGCCCGACGATGGACCACGGAGATCGCGCCAGCCAACCGTAACGCGCAGCCGGCAATGGCGTAATTATGGGCGCAGGTAGTGGGGTCGTGCACACTCCCATAATGGAGGCGCCGCCCCGATCATCTCCGGAGGTGGACGCGGAATGTGGGAGGGACGCCTCGCCGGTGCTTGCGTTAGTTGTTGTAAGGGTGACAGGGAGAGGGGTCGGTGACGTGGCCGTGGTGCTTGTGGTTGTGGCTTGACGTAGCTGTCGCTGTAGCAGCAGGTCGCGTACCTTCATGGTTGTTCTTTTTGGAGAAGTTCCATGAATCAGTCGATCACGATGCCGTTCTTCGGGGCTACTTGGAACTGTTCCACGAGTGACCCTCCACCCATAATCCTGGAAATGGGAATAGACAGTCCAAGGAGAAGAAAAGACGAAAGCCAAAACATTCGGCGATGGAGCTCCAATGCCAAAACACGAGCCAGTCCTACGCCCAGGGGCCTTATCCTGCGGGGAAGGAAGTCGGGGGTTCGACTCCCCCCTCGCCCGATCCCATAATAGAGCGAGTGGTGCAGCGGTAGCACGCCTTTTGGCCCATCAGGGTTTCGACGTGACCTTGGCACAGTAGCAACCGGGTACCTTGTCCCATAATCGGACAAGGGGTCTGGATGTTGTGTCGAGGGCATTCTCGAATAAAGACTGGCTTTGGTCCAACCTCCACTCCTTTTTTTTTTTTTCGTCGACGTCGTTATCCCATGAGTAGGTTGGAAGGGAGAAAGCACATTAAGGTGTCGGTTATGGGTTCGGGCGGCGTGGGCAAGACTTGTCTGTTGATTGGGTACAACGGGGTTTTTTTTTTTTTTTTTTTTTTTGAGCAGTTTTGCTCAATGAGACCTTCTTTTATTTGTAGGTATGTGCAGCACCATTATGTGCCATGTTATGACTGTACTATAGAAGACTCCGTGCGTTTCACTTTCTAACCCGAACTTTTTTTTTTTACTTCCACATAAGTACCGAAAGCTTGTGACTGTGGATGGTGTTGATGCAATTATGGAGATATGGGAGCAGTATGTACCTCTGGCTTCCTCTTTTTCTTCAATCAAAGTGGTCTTGTAAATTAGTTATGACTCGGATTACCTTGCTATTGACTATTGGTGGGTTCGCTCATTCTTTTCCCCTCCCAACAAACTGTCAAAACAGGTTGAAAACTGCTTCAGTGGTATTGCTATGTTTCTCTGTTGGCAGCAGAAGCTCCTTCAATGAGGCTATACACGGAATTTACCCAAAGATAAGAAGTGGCTACCCAATGGTTGAGGTCTGTCCCATTTTTCTCAAAATGACATCAATTAAGAAACTGGTACTCCTTGTTGGTCTGCAAGCAGATCGTGATGACCGTTGTATATCTCAAGGCGAAGGGGTACAAGCTGCTGTTAGGACGCAGTCGTATGGCTACTTCCAATGCAGGTGATTTCGAATTACACCTTGCGAAACTGGCTCTATTTTTGTCTAGTGCCTTGAAACTGTATGGGATTGACAGTATATTTGAAGAGGCAGCCCGTGCGGCTCTTCAGGCCAGTCAAAGAAAACCCAAGAAATCTGGTGGCTTCTTCAGTTTCTTCTCAAAAAGGCCCAGTTCAGTACCCAGGTCACACTTATTCTCCTTTCTATTTTTTACCTACTCTTGCTGAAGTACACTACCGGAGAAACCATTGCGTCTCCATTCAACTACCATAGTACAAGCAAGACTGGAGAGTCTGCCAACACACATTTGGCTTGGTTGTTACCTAACCAACTTTATTGAACACTAACCGCTGATTAGACGTATTTATATACCTCGACTTTATTTCCCTGGTAAAGGTTTCTCGCACTTGCATAAAGTTCTATCAGCTCGCTAAGACAGAGCCCCTTTGGACTTGTGCACTAAATGGGCCCTGGCTTATACCCAACTTGAAATCTGACCTTGAGTGGAAAAACCCTACCTTCTTATTTGATCCCGAGTGGACAGTTCCCGATTTTGTTCTCCCCAAGGTAATTGCCTCCACAAGAAATAGTAATGAACTTATATACCTTAGCCTAACCCATCCCGTGAGCCAGTGTGCTTTGGGCCCCGCTCCACAATTTCCCTAGTGGATGGAAGTGTGGTGCCATTATCCAAGCTAAGAGTTGGTGATGAAGTCTCTACTGCTGATGGTGGCACAGCTTCTGTTTCCTGTATTTGGAAGTTAGTTTCACCTCAATCAACTTTCAATATTTAATAGTTGGATTTAATTTTACTATTCAATCTCACTATTTCAAGGTGCTTACTTTCAACGCCAGTGCCGGTTATCACCGTTGATGCGAGTGGAATTCTAGAAATCACCGCGGACCACCCGGTATTCACAAACAACACATGGAATCTTCCACACACCCTCGGAAAACCCCAACTCACAGACCTTGAATACGTAGTCAACCTCAGCATCACCCCACACCAGAAAATACCCAATACCCCCAAGAACTCCAGCTTCCATCAACACCAGGAACTGCAGCAGGAATCCGCACTAAGCCGAACAGTGATTGTGGGAGGGGTTACTTGCTGCACCCTTGGGATGCCTGTTCCTGGATATGAGGATCCATTCTGGGGGTCACCTCTTGTTACTGAGTGGCTCCGCAACAGGCCTGACTTCCCATATGTAATCACGCACTACGATCCCTGTAATCGAGATATTCTATAATAAATTCCTTTTGGTGTAATACGTTTTCCCTTCAAAACTGCTTGAGCCACATAATTCAGTGCCTGAACACCACACTTATTCAAGAAAAAAACGAAAGAAAACGAATTGCTGGTGCGGGAACACGAAACGGCACAGTTATTTTATTGGGTAACAAGGGGACAATGGGCATGTACTTGGGCATTTTGGCACCGCAGTAGTCCCGGCGCGCCAGTTTAAATGTTGAGAGCATTTTGTTCATCCATGAGAGCTGCCTGTGTTGTGTCAGTTGTAACCGTGGCTACTGCGAGTGCTTTCTTGGCTGCTTTTCTGGCTTTGGCTGATTCGGTTTTCTGTTGTTGCTTGAGGAAAGTCCGCTGCTTGTTGGACTGATACCGGGTGCTGTAGTGGAGTGAGTTGGAGGAATGATTTAGGCAAGAGAGGGTACTTGAATGCCTCGACTTTCGCTAGGTGTCTTTCTACTTTCTCTGTTTCCGATATTGGGTCATGCCACTTGCTTCCTTTGGGTTTCGGAAGAGGCTCCTCCGCAACGGCGGCAGTTCCCTTGGTTGGAGCGGCTGTAGCTGTTGTTGTTGCTATGGGGGTGGTGGAAGTAGCAGTAGTTGCCGGAGGTGTAGCGGAAGATGACGACTGTGCGCTGCTGTCGCTGTTCTCTGTGCGTGATGACTCAATAGTAAGCAAGAACGAAATTGCTGCATCAATATTCCCAGCAAAATCAGCTAAGGTTTGAATTACCTTTGAGTGATTAGAGGATAGGAAAATCAGAATGGGGAATACCAGGTTCTCATCCGTAACACCGGTGGTATTCATTATTGCCCATACTGCTTCTGTGTCTGAAGTTGTTGTGGTGCTTGAAGCGGTAGCTGTTGATGACGTGCTGCTGGATGCGGCAGATGTTGTTGAGTCCTTCCATCTGGGTTTCTCTCTTAAACGCGGGGCAGCTGGAGCGGAAGTGGTTGTGAGTTTGGTGGGTGCAGCGGTGACAATATGCGTTCCTGGTAGTTCTGTCAAAGGGTGAACGCTGGCATAATGGTTATCGTCGTGATACATTGACTGCAGTTAAGGGATGATATAATGCGGAAAAGGAGGGATTAAATTAAAAGGATATGATAGTTTTATGATCCTAGTGTTGGGATCTGGGAAGTTGATCACATCCCATCTGGGGAGCTCAAGTTGGTAGATGTTTATATTTACATTGTACTTGAGTGCACATGCTTGTATTTCAAGATTGCCACCCCAAACAGCATTCTTGCGCATTCTCCTCACATACTATCGCCTCGTGAGTAAAAGCAAAACAAAAAAAAGAAGAGAGTACGTCGTCGAAGGGTTCGTCATCCTCCACAAATGGCTCAAAGTTGGGTCTGTTGAAGACAATAAAATCGACAATCTCCTGTCTAACTTGGACATGTTGGCCAGGGTCTTTATAGAGCTGGTCAGCTATAGCCCTGTATTGGTGGGTCAACATAGAGAAATAAAGACTCCACAATAAAACCTGAATAAGCAATTTCCATCCCCAGCCACATCCTTTATCCAAAACCCAATCCCCTCCAGCTTGTGCACAAATTTCTTCCAATCCGTGTTCCACTGAGCATCCTACCCCAAATTTAGATACCGTACAACAGGAAGTTCAACACAGAGTGGCAGCATCCCATTTAGCATATCATATCATACAACATTCCTCCTACACACACATTGTATTGTGGCGTGGCGATAGTGACCGCCAGTAATTTACTAATAATAATAGTAGTGCATAAATACAATAGACACAGAGCACACGCACGCCGTACTGCCTCCTCTGGCGCTCCTTCCTAGCCACGGCCCGGTCCACCCTCTCCTGGTACTTGCTCCTCGGCTTCTCGTCCTCCATCGCCGTGGGCGCGGGCGCCCCTCCCGCCCCTCGCTTGTTGCCTCCTCCGCCGCCGCCTCCTCCCCCTCCCTTGTTGCCTCCCCCGCCGTGCTTGTGCCCCCCTCCTGCCCCCTTTGCCCCCTTCCCTCCCCCGCCCCCGCCGCTGTTGCTGCTGTACTTCACTGTGCGCCCCATCTCTCTACTTCTTGCTTGTTGACAATTTTCAATTTTTTTTTTTCTATGAAGGTTCGAAGTCAGGATTGATGATTCCGGTGCTGGACAACACAACAATTAAAGAGAAGAGGGTAGTTTGGCAAGACTGGTAAGGTCAGGACGTGTTCGATGAGTATTCCCATGATGCACCACGTTTGCCCTCGACAGTGCCTGATGAGATAGCAGATACGGTCCTGCCGCAGCCTCCCAGTGTCACACTGCACACTCCGAATATCTGGAGTGTGAGGCCCCGCTGGTAGAACTTGTTGATCACGCACTTGTGGCCGCATGCCACGCACACAGTGGCCTCCTTCTCCCTCATTTCCTCGAGCGCCGCTTGCTTCTTCTGCTTTTCGCACTCTCGTTTGTACTTCTTGATGAATGTGATTCCTGTGGTTTGTGTTAATTCGTATTGACCGTGAGGTGTGATGATAATGTGTAATGAAGATTGCGCGGCGTATTGCGGCAATTACCCGTGATGGGTAATTGTTAATGTACATACTCCATTCAACTCGTGTTCCTTGAACGATATCTTTGTATTTTTCCTGTTCTGTAAGAGTCCTAATGCCAAAAAAAAAAAGAGGAATGGTGTAAAATTTAATTAGGAAATTAAATGTTAATTAGAGTACTCTTTAAGAATCCAAGAAGAGAGGGGATACGTAAATTGCATAGGGGAGTATACCCAAAAGTAGATGAGCACAATGCCTCCCACAGCAGCTCATCGTCGGTAACCACGTAGTTTAGGAACCTACACACCCTGCACAGGGAGCACAAGTCCCTTGGCCTCAAGCTACACAATATGTCCCTCATAATCCCCTGCGGCATATCCAACATCCCCACCCGCCTCGTTGCCACCGTGCCCGTGCCCGTTCCTGTGCCCGTGCCTGTGCCTGTGCGTGGGGCTCCTTCCCCGCAGTTCGCCCCTGACGGTGTATTATTAACAGTGGCTCCGCAGCCCCCCTCGCAGAGCGCCGGCGGCGACGATGTGGCGGCACCGAGGGGAGGGGAGCACTGCGACTGCTGGGAGGACAGGGCCTGCTCCCTGCGCCTCTTGGCCCTGGCCGCCGCCACGTGGGCCACCCGCCGCAGCCTGTCCTCCCGTGCCGCCCGCATCGCCTCGGCCCGCTCCCTCTCCCGCTCCGCCCGGCCCTCCCTGGCCCCCTCGCACTCCTCCTCCTCCTCCTCTTCCTCCTCGATGCCAATACCACCCCGCTGCAGCGGCCTCGGCGGGTGGCGGCGCTGCGCGGGGAGCACACAGCCTGGGCGGCCCACGTTGTTGGAGGCATGAGCAGCCGTGGGGCTGCGGCCCCCGTTGTTGCTGGTGCGTGTGGTTGTGGGTGGCCTGGGCGTCGGGTCCTGTGTTGTCATGGAACTGGTGGTGGCATGATTGGGGGATGTTGGTGGTGGTGGCTTAGTGTTTGTCGGTGTTATTGTGCTACATGTTGGAGGGAGCTGTAGTGAGTTTGTGTCCATGAAGCATTGATCAAAACAAACACAAAACTTGATCGATGGTTCTGGGAATGATATAAATTGCCCATAATTTCTGTCTCAGCAGTTGCGGGGTATTTTCGAGGGCAGGGACAAACTGACCTTCATACCTTCTCGGCCTTTTGGCTAAGATCAAGTGTAGTATCTGTTCTTTTCAGCTTAATATCTGAAAGCTGCCCATTGGGTAGCATCGATATTAAACTTATTTTTTGTGGGGTCGCTGGGGGTGCCTGGTTGGTGGTGGGGCTTGCTCCGCTGCCAACTTGGGTGCCTTCCTGATTGCCCAGGCACTGCACTGCCGCCTCGTGTGGTCAGCCCCACTCCCAATAAGTAATACAAACTATCTCTGGCCGAAGATATTTCTTCCTTTTTTGTGGATGTAATCGCTCTGTCCTCCTCCCAGTTCCATAATACCTTCATCATAACTCACAAGCTAGAAATGTGGCGATGATAGAGTGGTAAGAAAATTACACTTGTTATTTCATTTAGGGTTGGTTTGGGGCATTTTTATAGAATAACCATACAGCATGAAATTGGTCAGCAAAAAGTACAGTCGTTCCAAGGAACATCAAGACTAATCCAAAGTAGGACCAGCCTGCAAGTGTCCCTGTATTAGGGGTGCTAACTAGTGAATTTGGATTACCAGGAAACTTATAGTCATTGACAACGGCGTCTATCAGCAGAGTAATAGGAGTACTGCGGAGATTCTCAGCATGAAATTTGGGAATAAGGGAAGGAACCTCAGGAGGGCAATAAGTGATATAAATAGTGCTGACGAGCATGCCACACCCACAACCATAACTCTAAGTTTGGTTTTAACGGCTGTATTGTAGTGTGGGATTTTTGCTTACGTCAGACAAGTGGAGGCGATAAAAGCATTCAACAACAACTGTAGAAACTGTTTCCAGGTTGGTAGGAGGAAATTTTCAGTGCCAGTTGCATTCAATATCTATCTGTCTTAGTTACAGGTTGCTAGGCAAAGTATACCGGAACGGCAATCCAGAGCGCAAGCGAGTATAAACCAATTAATCCGACATAAAGAAGCGCATACATCAGTGTTCGTTCGACAGAAGAGTCCCACTCCAAAGACCGGTCAGTTCCCCATTTCTCATAAAAGATGAGAAAGCCTGACCACAAGATCAAATCCACGAAAACGAGAATGTAGCCTACTGCTGTGGAATCAACCATACTTGGTACCACAACTGAAAAATGTCAAACAGCCATACAATAGAAACAACTAGAACCTGTGAGAGCAACAGTGAGTACACCAGCAACTGTTAATACGACGGCAATCAGTTTGGTAATGATAATCCGTTCTTTTAGAAAAATAACAGACTGCAATCAATTAAGGAAAGGGAGCCAAAAAGTTATTTACCAGGATGTAGACGAGAACAGGAGCCGTTCCAGCAACTGATTTCTGAATGAGACCATAAAATTAATTGAAAGTGTACCCGAATCAGCAACTGATATAGTTACTTTAGATAAACTGTAGTACCAGAGGTATGTGAAAGTATCCAAAACGCAACTTCCTACCAAAGCAGTGAGCAAATACCTAATTATCATCAATATTAAACAAGAATAATGTGGCATACCTAGGGAATTTGAATTGTCCTTTCAGTTCAGTTTTCTTTTTCCCACGTGCATGCCACCAAATGAAAAATGTAAACAGGTTGACAATGGGAAGAGTTTGGTAGAGACAAGTCCTGTCAAAGTTCGTGTTGCTTCATATTATGGATGTACAGACGTGAATAATGGCTGGTCATAACCAAGCAGTATGCCACTTCTTGACAATTCTCCGAGTGACACCCACCCGGCTGACAATGATGTATCAGTATATCAATGATATATACTATATTTAAGTATGAATGCAACCAATAAGAATCAGCAAGCACACGAAAGCGCAAATAAATCGCTGTACAACTACCCGTCTTGTTGGCGTTCTGATACTGGCCCAAGATAATAACGGAGATGCATCAGGACTTTGTAGGTTTCTGTGGGGTGCCTACGTTGAACACAGTTGTAACAAGCAATCACATAATATAGCTTTTATTTTTTTTAGAATTACAAAGCACACTTTCTCAACGAGCACAGAGAATGTCTCGTGAGGGGTGGACAGCATCACAGTCAGCAGCCTCTCCCTCAACGTACTAGTACTAGTAGTAGTAGTAGTCGTTGTGGTGGGTGGTACCCCGGTTGGTGTCCCTGCTGGTCCTGGATCCTGCTCCTGCTCCTCGTCGTCCTCGCCCTCCGTCGGTGGCGACGTGTCGAATATCGAACTGGGAACAACAGTCCCATAATCTACGCTACCACCCACCACCTCCCCGTACGGGTGGCTGCCTGTAGCCCTGGTGTCCTTCGAACCGTCCCCCATTTCGGCTTTGATGAAAAGTGTTGAGTAGAAGAAGCCGAAGAGCTGCTGTCTGCCAACGGGATGAGATTCACAAAGCAAGAACCTTGTGCTGTGGACCTGAACAACTTCACACCGCAGGAATGGGAGCCGGCACAAGGAGGGACCCACCCGATGGGGATTCAGACGAAACTCCGTGTTAGCATAAAAACCGCACAACATTTCAGAGCCGAGGCAACACTCCCCGGACGTCACGCAGTAGACTACTAGGCGACTACCGCTGCCATCGCAACAACAACAACTTGGGGGTAGTATCACTCCACCGCGATGTTGAGGAAACTCGATGGATTCCTGTACAAGACGGCAGTGAAAAGCAAGGAGAAGTACGCCAAGGGCAGCAGGCGGGTGCGCGTCCCTCCATCTGCTATCTGTTATCTAATTACAGTAATTGTTGCGCGTGTGTTGTGTTATGGTTATCTTGGGATTAGAGAGTATTATTTGGTGCTTGTTGAAATCCATTGACTTTTTCTTTAATTGACTGACTTTTCTTTTTCATTCATTTTTTTTTTCCCTGCTCAGTACGAAATGCATAAGAACCTGGTATGTTTTTTCCCGTGATTGATTGTATCAAGGGCTTATTAGATTCTTTTTTAGGTGGCTACATTAAATGCAGGCGATTTGCGAAATGGTGAGGGACCAGTCCCTGAAAAAGCACTCTTCTTACTTCTCTACAGCTGTTCACCCACCTCCTGACACGAACCCTTTTGAGTTCATAACTACCAATACCGTGTTCTTCATGAACTCTGTGAATCTTCTTTTTGACACTGTGAGACGTTTCAATTCTTTGTTTCTCTCTTACTCATGTGATTCTCCAAGATATCCGATTTCTGTACCATAACTACATGCCCAACAATGTCTGCGGGTCCCGATGTGAAGGTACAGTCAATAGTGCCATTCTCTTATCTAATATTTGTAAACAGTATCTGTGGGCAGATGGCCGAGATGTCCGCAAGCCTGTAGAAGTTCATGCGCAGCAATATGTCAGACTTCTTCTTGCTTGGATCCAAAGCGTAAGCTTAACATTCCTCTGATTCAACGGCAATGTCAATGACAATCCCCACAGAACATTGATGATCTGACAATATTTCCAGAAGAGTTCACCGATACACCACCAAAAGCGTTTGTTCCGACTGTGAAGAATATTTTCAAGAGGCTGTTCCGTGTATATGCTCATTTGTACTTTAATCATGTTGAAAAACTGGAGCAGTTGGGAGTGTGTACTTCAGTAATCCCTTTCTTATAACTTATAACTTACAGATGGCCCCACACTTGAGTACCGGCTTCAAGCACTTTTATTTGTTTTCTAGAGAATTCAACCTCATTGAGAAAAAGGACATGGAGCCCCTACAGGCTGTGATCAAACAAATTTGTGACGAGTACGGTCTAAAGCCATGAATGATGTGGTGCGAGAACATTTGTCAATAAACTTTTATTGAGGAAACACTTTTTATTTTTGTTTTCATGCAATTGAGTCCAGGGGTGAATGTTGATGTTGTTTATGACCTCTTTGCAGCAGCCTTTGCTGCGGCTTTGTCAGCTTTGGCTTTGGCTTTAGCGGCCTTCTGTTCTTCCTCCCTTTTGGCTTTGGCTGCCTTTTCCATTACACGTTGTTTATCCACCAGCTTCTTCTGAACTTCTTTGGGTAGTGTCTTAAAGCAGTTCTGGCATGTGGCTTTACCCTCGTTGTCAAACAGTTTCTGGATTTGTGAGTTAGTTTGGTAAAGGAAATGGTGGGGGTTACTTTTCGGTACAGGTTTTCACCGCAACCACTGCATACAAAGCACGCAGGGTGGAAAAATTTGCCAGAGAATTCAAAGCCTTCGTTGGCAACTGCCTTCTGACACTTGTGGCACACCTTGTTGCTAAGGTTACTGTTTGAGTAGTTGGGGGAATGAAATTGCCTTGGCGAAGAGCTTATTGTAGTCAATTTCACAATAGGGGCTGCCATCCTTCTCACGGAAATCGGTACCGAGAATAATATTGCATACAGTGCATGTAAAGCACTCCTTTTAGGAAGTAAGAAAAAATGAATTTTGGGGCTGAAGGTACCGGATGAAACATTCTAGAAACGGCAGTGGTAGAACGTCCAAGAATTGGTTTGCCACATTTGCTGCAAGTACTTTTCATCCTTTTCAAGAAACACTGCGGTGATTTAGATACTTAGATAAAATGAAAAGTTTTCACCTCTTCACAGTAATGTCGGCCCTCTAGTTCTCGGCAGTTCCCACCCATGAAATCTGCTCCACATTCCTCGCAGCTGTAGCCAGGTAAAAAGGGCAAAATCGTTCAGAGTGCATACCGGAAATGCTCTGGGTGCATTTTTTGACCGTTGATAACAAGATAAGCACCAATAATTGGTCTCTTGCATCGGCCACATATTTCACCAGATCCCCCTGTTGGCTTAACGGCAGCCATGCGCAAGTTCTTGCAGGGCACGCAGTAGGGATCGCCCTCGTGGTCCATGTACTTTTGGCCAAACAATTTACATCCGCAGTCTATTCGGACTCAGAAGGAAAAAAAAGGAAGAGGGTTGTGTTTTACCAGTGCAATTGAAGTGCTCTGTGAACGATGTTAGAAGGTACAAAAGGGTGGCAAGTTAAGTACCGGGGTGATACATGCGATCTGCGAACTTCACACATTGTGTAGTAAGAGGTCTGGAACAAGAAAAGCACCTTTTGCTTTTTAGCATGATTTACAACCAACAGGGATTTACTTGGGTCCATATCTGTTCTGATAACATTGTTGACAGTAAATGTGGCCGTCAGTATGCTCAACAAAGGGTTCTTGTTGCAGAATGAGTGAAGAAAGTGCAAAAGGTTCTTCAACCTTCATCTTCAATTATTGTTGCACAATCAGCACACTTAAAGCACTCTGGATGGTAATCCTTATCGTTCGCTGAAAAGATCTATATGGGGATTTAGATGTAAAAAAAAAAAAGGGAACAGTACCGGCCCCATAATGAACTTTCCACAAGACACACAAGTTGGCCCTTCGAAAATGACCCTCGTACCATCAGCCGCAACACGTTCAATTGGCCCTGTAAGGACGAAGTTAGTTTGATGAAACCAATCGATTTCATGAAATTGGTACCTGACTGGTCAGGTTCCACTCCAATTTCGTTCAACAATTCATCCGCCTCAGTATGTGCAATGTTTGTGGGTGTTCCAGTCATCGGAGCAGGAGCAGCAGCCGGAGTAACCCCTGGGCCACACATAGCTCCCCTTCCAGGGCCAGACATAGCACCCCTCCCAGGGCCAGACATGGCTCCCCTTCCAGGCCCTGACATAGCAGCCCCCCTGCCAGGCCCACTGCAAGATACTAAAAACGCAAGTTAGGAATCCTCCATTGATATCATCAAATAATACACCATGAGGATTCAAAGAACCATACCAGCCTTGGCACCAGGACCCGCACTCGTTGTGCTCGTGGTTGATGTACTAGTAGAAGCAGACAGTCCAGGGGTCTCTGTCGATATACCCAAGTCCGCCATCAACGAGTCCAACTGCGTGTACACATTTAGAGGGCCATAACAGAAATTAAAAACATTGAAAAAAAAAAAGTATTTACCTCGCCTATTGAAGGTGCTCCCCTTTACAAACATATATTAGTGTCTGTGGGAAAAACAAAAAAATAAAACGGTGGACATACGCCATGGCTTCCGGTCGTCGTATGTTTTTTTTTTTTTTTTTTTGAGTTCTAAAGTTCACAGGGTCGGAATGAGAGCGAAAAAACGAAACGTTGATTTTTTTGATCGAAGACTGAGTTGTTCACTTCAATCTCTTGGGCTAAGTGTGTTAGTTAGCTCTGCTAACACACTTGTGTGGTTGGTTGTTGTGGTTCCATGGTAATGATGCTGGGTGCAGTAGTTTCTTGAATGGTGGTGGGTGCTGGTGGTGGGGACACAGGGAGTGCTGCTGTTTGACTTGGAGTGGAGGGTGACACTGCTGTTGCGGTGGTGCTGGGCACAATGCTAGGCGTTTTGTATATGATGGTGAAGTGAATTTTGGGTTTTGCAGTGGGTGGAGTGACAGAATTGTGTGTTGGGGGAGGGAGGGGGCAGTACTCTCTTCTTGTGTTTCGCGTTGGTGACCCCCACTCTTCAGAATCATTTCTTGGCGGTGCAAGGCTGTTTAGGTATTCATCTAGCTCGTTCCTTGTGCTGGATTCCCGGCACCGGGAGCTTGTTGTGTATAGAGGCACGAGGGATCCTCCTTGGTGTTTGGGGGCAGGGGGATAACAACCGCGTCGGATTGTTTTGCCAGAACGTCGTTCCTGTGCTATTGCGTCTTCAGGTTCAGGAGCCTTCTTGTGGACCTTGGGTTTTAGATATGCCGGTAGCGGAAGCAGGGCCGGAATTGCTGTTATTAAGGGTGATGGCTGGATGGTGTGATCAGAGGGTTCCTGAGCGGAAGTGGATTCGGGAGTTGCTTCACATAGCGGAGTATGGCTCTCTTCTGGAGTGTGGTCACTCATTTCTAAGGAAGCCGGAGGGTTTCCATCTGGGGTTGGTACCCCAATTTCAGCAGATTTTTCAGTTACTGGTTGAAGAACGGGTGTGTAGTCGTGCGACCATCTAACGTAAAAATGCGGACTCGGAACAGCCCAGAGAGGTACATGAGGTTTAATTTTGAGAATTTGCCGTCGCGCCTCAAACCGATTTGCTTTTCCTTGTATTTTACTTTTTGAATTTATGTGTGAGACGCGAGCAGAAAAAAAAGACAACATACTCGGAAAATACATCTACAGCTTGTTGCGCCGAAGTCTTGTTTTCATATAATACAAACAAAAAGTTATCTTTAGATCTGTGGCATGTGAATTGTGATTCACTTTAGGGATACAACATACCTCCATTTTAGGTTTTCAATATTTCCAAACATACTGAAAAGGGTGTAAATCACCTGGCGTCTCTTTGATTTCACAGCAGACTTCATCTTTGCTGGGATGTGTTCGTCTTGTCTCCGTTCTTGGCTCTCACCTGGTGCTTGATGAGTGTCAGGCTCCTCTCTATCTCGGTCCTCCTCTTTTGGACCAACGGATTGCTGGGATGGTGGTCTGGATTTGTATGGCCCATACGTAGGAAAATAAACTTTACTGATGTATACTTTCCTTCCTTGCATTTGTTTTTGTTTTAATTGCTTGTGTCTCTGCTTGAGTTTGAGTTTGATGTGTTCATCTCTTTCCATGATATCCTGCACAAATGTTAGCCGTAAGGAACTTACTGGGGTTTTGTTTTCCTTACCGACCACAGTTCGGGTTCTTTCTTTCTCTCCTCCTGAGGGTGCTTTGTTTTCGGCGACTTGTGCTTGTGTGGAGCTGGCTGTGGTGAAGAACAGCTGGCCGCTCCTTCCATTGTCACATCATTGTTACAAGTACATGTACCATTATCAACGACACCCACACCACGGCAGTTAGAAGCAGTTACGCCCGAGTCCTCACTAGTAGTTGCCGTTGCATCTCCAACTGCCGTTGATTTCAGGGAGTGTTCCCCTCCATTACTTGCATTTGTAGTAGTAGTACCAGTGGTACTATCACAAGTACTAGTAGTAGTGCCACCTCCTGTGCAACCACTGACAACTTCGTCGGAACCACCAGCGTCGATCACGCCGCTTTTGGTGCTGGTGGTGCCGTCGCCGCAGTCAATTGTGGGTGCGTTGTTGGTGCTGTTCTTATCCTCGCCGCCGGCGGCGGTAGACGTGGCTGGGGTAGCGGCACCCATAATCGCGTGTGGCGTGGTGGCGCTGGTTACGGTAGTAGTAGAAGAAGAAGGCGAGCGGGGTGACGGCGGCAGCGAAGTCGCTTCAGCGCCGACCGTCGCCAACGCCACTAACACTGATGACGGCATTGTGGGATGGTTGGTTGCAAAAACGACAACGTAAACTGGGGGGGGCCGAGATCTCACGCTCTCTCTCACTCTCACACTACCGATGTCACGTTTACCTGACGACGATGAAAAAAAAAACGCAGAACGCGACGCAACGATTGGATTGTGGTTGGTCTTTTTTTTTTTTTTGTTTTTGTTGGGGTTTCCATGTTTTGTTGGTTTTTTTTTTCCTTGATTCTCCAGCAGGAACACCGAAATGAAAAATCGTGAATGTGAAATTCTATGTGAGAATCTCTACCACAGTGGTGACATGAGAGCAAGCCACAATTGGGTACAATAGCAAGAGGTGTTGTGGTTGTGAACTTAGATACAGAAAACAGGATAGGGTTATTGGGGTGGGGTCATTCTTAGTTTCCAGTGTATACAGGGCCGTCGGCGGGGCTGGGTATCACCTTCTCAATCTCCAGTAGGTGAATATGGCTAAGTTGCCGGCGACGGTATACAACAAGCCTCCATACTGCTAATAGAATCACAACAACGCACACCAGCGCTGACATTACTACAAGCCATAGTTCCCAGCTCGGCCGGCAGTTCTGCGGGAAAAAGGAAGGTTTTAGCGTTGTAGTTGGTTGAGTGTTTGTTTAGTTTCGCAAACCTCACTGCCTGGGGATGATGTATAGAGCGGTGCACAGATTTTGCAGTCTGAGCTTCCCTCATCAGAAAAAGTGTCTTTGACGAGTGAGAATGACTGGAACCGAATAATTATATACCGGCATCGCATTCTAGGCATCCAGTGGTTCCTGGGTAGTTCTGATACCAACCGGCTGGGCACTTGATGCAACTTGACGAGGTATAGTTCGGAGCATATGATCCTATTCTCAGAGGGTGTCAGTTGTGGGGACAGTTTTTGATTGCGTTGGTGATTGCATGTGCATGTCGTTAAGGAGGGGTTGTTCACCAGCGTCGCATAGGCCACATCCAGTTCCCTTTTCATTGGGTTGATATGAACTGAGGCAGGCGAGAAATGAAAGTTAGGGTCGATATGAGCGGAAAGGGATACCCCGGTGGACAACTGGTACAATTCGACGCAGCCCCCTCGGAAAATGTTCCTGGTAGGCAAGATGAACAGTCCGATGCTCCAGCAGTAGAATAAGTTCCAGCAGAACAATTCGTGCAGCTGCTGGATCCACCGGCGCTCCAGGTGCCCGAAGGGCAAATGGAGCAGTTTGATGAAGCATAACCAGAATACTGACCAGGTGAACAATTCTCACAGCCGCTACTGCCTTTTTTTGAGTTAAATGGAGGAAAGTATAATCCTTGCTAATAACCTGGAGATTTGGAGTAACTCCCAGCATTACAAGCAGAACACTACGAAAAGAGATTAAATTGGTGATGTTAAAGTATGAAACGAACATTGGTCGTTCCATAATCGTCAGTGTAATATCCCGCACTACAGACGGTGCAATTTATTGTCTCTATTAGGGGTGCACAAGTCCCTGGGGGGCAATCCGGGCACACACTATCACAGTAACCCCCAGGGCAATCAATCTCCTGTGGGTTGCACTCTGTCCGTTGTCAATACAATAAGTTACTGGCTATATCTAACACACAACTTCCCATAATTAAGGTACTAACCAAACGAGTACTGACCCTGCTTACACACAAAGCATGATGCACGTTCAGCCAATTCCCCTGGTTAGTTCGACTTAGAAGAAAATAGAGCGTGTTAACTAGGGTTATTTGGGGTGGTACTGGGTTGCTGGCTGGTGGCCCACGCCGGAGTTCCCACAATTACAAATAGGTACAGGAGTAACAGGCCCCGGGTCTTCAGATGCACCCCCGACAAGAACCCCACTCCTACACCCATAATTCCACAACACCCCAACGTCGTAATCGTATCCCTGCCTCCTTGTGGCACCCCCGACAAGCTTGTTGTGGGGTTGGATTTGTTTGGATTTTCCCCGAACATCGGCTATTCACAACGACAGTGTCCTCTTCTCCTGAGGACACTCCCGTCTGTACACCTGGAAGATGAAAGGCCGGGCAGAGTCAGTCGAATCGTTGAGAGTAAACGAAGATTGGTAAAAAGGGAACGAAACTGGCGATGAGTCTCCAGCCGAGTCCGGCGGGGAGTATAGCGCCCAGCCACATCACCATACGCCACGCGGTGCAGCCCCAAAGATGTCTGGGGAGCACAGCAGCGGCAAGGGGGGCACCGACCCGCGGCGCCCGAGGGGGCCGTGAGGGCGTGGTAATTGTGTCGCGGAGCACGAGTGCGGCGTTCAACTTGGCTGTGGAGGACTGGCTGTTTGCCCACAACGCAGCGCACGAGCTACTACTACTAGCCCCACCACGCAACGACGGGGGCCGGGCCCAGGCCCAGGCCGAGGGCGAGGGCGAGAGCGAGGGGGGCCGGCGACGCGGAGTGCCCCAAACCACAACCACGGGTACAGGGGGTGGAGAAGGAGGAGGAGCAGTGAACACGGTGTATCTGTGGAGGAACACGCCGACTGTATGTGTGTGTGTGTGCGTGTGTGCATTGTGTGGCTGTGGTTGTGCTTGGGTTGGGTTTTATTTAGTTGACGCGTAACTGACGGCTGGCCTATTTTTGTTTGGTGTGAAGGTGGTCATAGGCAAGCACCAGAATGCTTACAGAGAATGCAATATCCCTCGTATGATGTCGGATAACGTTTTCCTGGCACGCAGACAATCTGGAGGGGGTGCAGTATATCAGGTTCTGTTTGGGGAGATATATTTGTATCACCTGACCACCCAGTAGGACCTCGGAAATACAAACTACACATTTCTGTCGCCTCCAAATCCTCATTTCAAGGAATTTAATACTAGCATTATCCTCAAGTATCCTACACCCTTTCCTTTTGCATCCTCATGGAATTGAAAAGGGCATTGAAGAAATTCGGTATTCATGCCGAGTCCTCTGGAAGAAATGATCTGACTGTGCAAGGGCTGAAAGTAGTTCAACCTGTTTTCTCCCAAACCTAATACTGCACCAGGTGTCAGGAGCAGCTTTTCGAAAGAGCATTTCGCATACATTTCATCATGGTACGATGCTAATTGATGTTAATATGAATGCCCTGTCGAATTACCTTACTCCAAGCAAACTGAAGCTGGCTGTATATTTATCTTTCTTTTGAATTTGTCATCAACTTCGGATAGAGTAAAGGAGTGGAATCTGTCAAATCTAGGGTGACGAATTTAAAAACCATCAACAAAGAGATTGACCATACTCCACTTTGTGAGGCAATTACCGCTGAATTCTCATCCCTGTTTCCATCCCCGCAGGTACTACACCTGCACTCCACAACGCGGTTTTTTTCTTACTATCTTAGCTAGTAAGTCTAGATGAATCTCAGTTGCACAAGACACCTCTGCTCCGGGAATGTTACCAGAGAATCATTGATCACAAGTGGAGATACGGTACTTCTGATACACTTAAATAAAGTCACTCACTGCAAAATGAAGGCACAAATCCGAAGTACACTCACTTGTGGGAACACAAGTTTTCCTGGGGAGAATTTGTGTGTATTTAACTAACTTGTTCCCCAGTACTAACTTTACTGTTACTATATCGGTATCAAAAGGAGATACACATCGAAACAGCTGCAAACAAAATATCTGAAATAGAGGTATTTAGTGACTGCTTGATTCCAAGTTTTGTTGAACTACTCAAACCAACCTTACAAGGTAATTCACAATGATCTCGAATTAAGTTTCGAACTCACCTACCTCAATTTACTTACCAACACACAGGAAAGGAATTCAACATAAATGGTATTCAAACCGCTATGAAGGAAATTTCCGTCCTCACACAAGGCACTGAGTCATCCCTCTTTGTTCCAGACTTGTCCAAGTGGCTCCTCCATCAACTCACTGTTACCACAAATGATAGACCCTGAATTTGAAAAAAAAAACAAAAAATTTTTGAGTACAAAGTGATCACTTTGCTGGTGTTGGCAACAAAGAGATGTCTGAGACTCTGGGGTGTGGCTTCAACTAAGAGAGCCAGTGACAGACATTGTGGTGTCAAGGTTGCAAAAGTCAAGAGAAGCAAAAGTCCATCCCGCGGGTAGCTGCGCGATTGCCTCCAATTTTAGAAAAAGAATTATGGGTGGGAGTGCTGGGTTGTATGCATAAGCACTTCACCCCCATAATCCTTTTTGTAAATTGGATTGTCAATCAATCGACGCTGTCTGGTATTATGGGTGTCTTATCTTGCTCCAAATCGTTGATTTCTTGTACTTGTGGTGGCCTGGGTTGTTGAATGTCAGGAACAGAAAGGATTTGGGAAGTGTGTCCAACCTTTTTTGAAATCTTCTCTTGTCATAGTGAAAGATCATAAAGTCACCTGTGAAAGAATAATAAGAATAAAGAAGAAAATGGCATTCGCATACCATCTTTGTCGATGACACCTATTTTAATATCAAGAGGTTCGTGGAAGTAGGGAGTGCCAGCACTCTTGCGGGGGTCGGTGACAGCTACTTCAAGTACTTCAACAACAATACCGCATTCCTCTTTAGTAACAGTTAGTACGAGGGAAAAAGATACGGCTTATACCGGGTAATTTTTTGTTCTTAAGGTGTGGCTTCCAACAAACAAGGTCACCAGGCACAAACTCATCTGCGGGTTGCAAAAAATTCTGTAGAATGCCTTTCAATAATAAGGCTGGGGCTGCAGGAAAAAGAAGGTGAGAGTTTACTATCTGAGACCTCATTTTCATACGTGAGGCAGCTTCTTCATCAGTAGCCTTCATGAATCTATTCGAATCATAGTAAAACACCTTCGTTGTAATGAACTTGCTGCATTTATTGTCACAAATAGCTTACCATAAAATCCGATCCCTCAAGTAGTCCAATGGCGAGGTCCAAAGGTTCATTGAAAATGGGAGAAACAGCATCTCTGAAAGATGAGTCCTCACATTAGCAGCTCACCAAGAAATAGTGGGCGCATACATGTCACTTGATGTAGCGTAGTACGGATTCCCACGATTCAGAGAAATCACCACCGCGAACTCGGAGTACTTTGGCTTCTGCCTGTTCTTCATATGGGGTTTCCACTTGATGACGTCACCAACAGCCAACTCCCCGGTCCCTCGCCTGTACTCCTCGTACGTCAAAAACAGTGACTGGGGCTGTAAAGTTCCGGCATGTAAATACAAACGAATGTACACAACACCAACACTAGCGCCGCACCGAGTACGACTTATGGGATCGAGAGTGCTGCAGCATCCTCTTGAGCTTGTCCTTGGACCGCCCCTTTAGCGCCGCTTGCAACAAATCCACCATCGTCGGAAAAAAAAGTGTGCTTGAATGTTTCTGGCCACCAACTTGATGAGAACCTGAGAGTTACGTACGTGTCAAGGGCGCAACCACTCACATCTTGAGTACCAAAGTCTACTTGTGGCATTCCGCTTCACTCAAGAGTGTTTTACGGGAAAGACACGCGGTGATTGTGACTAGGCGATCGGGTGTTGGTCAAGCTAGAGATAGTTGTAACCCATAACACACAATCAACAACGAGGGTAAGTGAGATGCAGACGTGGGGTAATCGAGGGACCACGATAGTGTCGTACGCGGTGACGGTGACCGCGGTTCTTGCTGCTCTCAACATGTTGTCTGGCTTCATGTTCACGGTGTCGCCCATCGCTGAGATATCGAATCCCCGCGTGTTGGGCTGGTGCGCACCCCTTATGCCTGTATAATTGTGTCACGTGCACTTTGTTCCTTTTCTTCTTTTTTGTTGGTTTGTTTATCTGATAGTTGATGTGGAGGAGAGTGCACCCATACCTTAGGGCTGATCAGGTGAATATCACATTTGACTTTCATGCTGGTTTATACCACACTCTAGTTATCTTGCGTTAAATAGTTACACTTGCAAAGATATGTCGAGTCTCTTCCATTGGAACACGAAGTATGTGTATTTGTACGTAACAGCAGAGTACTCCTCACTCAAATGGGCATGTACACTATCATTCTATATAATGTACTGAACGGTACTCTTTTACGCAGAACCACAGCGTAGTACTGTGGGACCGCATTCTCACTAAAGACAACGCCACAGTCGATCTAACACTCTCCCCAAAGTACGAGTTCACCGATTTGACAACGAGCGCAATGCGGTATGTTCCATACAAAAAAAAACCCAACAAATAACCATTCTTCACAGAGGGAAGACCGTAGAACTGGTTCCTTCATGGATGGCGATGCCAGTTTGCGGGTTACTAAGAACTCAGTCAGGCCACGGGACTTCTTTTGTGTTGCGGGTACACAAATCACCCTCACACTTCTCAACCCTAACGACAACAACAGCAATGATGCAGTGCCCATACTATTGGCCCATACCACCTGCTGTTTGTTTTTACCACCAAGCAACAAACCACACCCAGAGTTTTTCGCAGCCAATTTTTCAAGTGATTTTCCGTTTCATCGCCAATTCGCGGAATTGATATAACGGTGGCGTGGCCATGCAACCGCAGCGCATCAGTGTAACATCATCTACAACAACGTCATCAACACAACAATACAGCAACAACTCACCACCCACAACAACAACCACTACCGCAGTCATCAACAACAGCAACAATCCACAGCAGCCACACGGGCGCGGCCCCATGACGCAACCCCGCGCTGCATTCGACGACGACGCCGCCGACGACCGCGACGGGTACGACGAGGGGGAGGAGGAGGAGAACGCGGCGCAGTGCGCGGACGAGGCCCTGGGCTACGCCGACGGCGACGACGTGGGCGCGGACCCCAACGAGGGGGGCCTGGCCGACTGCGGCACCGCCCCGGCGCCCTCCCCCACCGGCGACCCGGGACAGCCACAACAGCAGCAGCAGCAGCCGGGCGCCAGGGGCGTGGGGGGACTGGGACTGGGACTGGGCCTGGGGCAGATGGGGGGGCTGGGGACGGGGACGGGAACTGGCACGGGGCTGGGGCTGGGACTGGGGGTGGGGTCCCCGCCGAGCAAGTCCGCGGCCAGCACCCCGTCTGGGTCGTTCAGGACGTCGAAGGGGATGGCACAGAAGAAGAAGCCAGAGTATACACTGGTGCCTTGTTCATACCTGCTGTTGTAGCATTATTATGTTGCCTAACATATGACTGTATTTTCAAGGTAGAATTTGTGAGGAAACGTGATTGGGTTGGTGCTGTTACTCTGTTGGAGGTTCCCACTCAGCTTCGTTTTTTTTTCTTTTTTTTTTTGTGCCCGCACCTAAATATTACTTAGTTTCAAAGGAAAACTGGAGGAACACAATTCTCCAAGTGGTGGTTGCCGTATTGCTATTTTCATCTGGGAGAGCATAAAAAATCTATTGCGGTAAGTTCCTCAAGCAGTACCTCCCTTTTCTGAAGTTACAAATAGTTATATGAAGACCTGCTGGCGCAAGGAGAAACGAACAAACTCGCTTATACCTACATTGCTTGTTGCTATTACCAGATGCAGAGATTCGCAGAAGCAGAGGAGAATGCTATGAAAAATCCTGATGGTATGGATCAATCTCTATGAGTTTTCGTTGTGATTCGGTCTCTTAGAATCAAATCCCTTGTACCTCCGCCTTATGTTGCATGTTTTGTACAGAAAGGGAGGACCAGACTCAGACGCAAGAATAACAGAGATACAGAAGCGCCTTACCAAAACTCTGGAGGACGAAGTATGCACATCTCAGGTTTGCTAATGTCTTACACAGTACTAGTTGAGTTTGGCCGCATTACATTTTGCGAGAGCACGTTATGGTGAAGCCATAGACTTGTACAAAAAACTCGTTATTGAAAAAAAGGACTTCTTAGCACTCAACGTTTATGTGGCTCTCTGTTACTATAAGCTTGACTATCATGATGTTTCTCATGAAGTACTTGTCAGGTACCGAACTCGCGAATAATTTGAGACTGAATCTTGGATAGTTATCTCCAGGCATTTCCTGAAAGTGCCTTGGCAGTAAATTTAAAGGCCTGCAACCTCTTCAAGATGTATAATGGGAGAGCAGGGGAAGAAGAACTAAGGCGATTTACGGATACTGCGGGTCAAACTGTACACAAGTGTGTAAAAACACCCACCTTCGTGAAAAGTGATCTTTTTCACCAGATACGCCAGTGACATGATTAAACATAATTTGGTATTTTTACAAATTTCCTTTGCATCTCACAAGCTGCTTAGGTTGTTTTCCGTGGAGGTGAAAACGCCATGCAAGTCCTTCCTCAACTTGTTGGTGTTATTCCGGAAGCCAAACTAAATCTTTTGGTAATTTACTTTGCCCAACTTCTCTTTTCCCCAACTTCTTATGCACCTCATTGTAGATTTACTTCCTTAAAAACGATGAAATTGACGAAGCTTATGAACTTATAAAGGACATGGAACCCCTCACGTCACAAGTTTTTTCCTGAGGTTAAACTCGCTTATTTATGTATGCGAACAGGAATGCATGCTGAAGGCCGTTGCACTCTGTTGTTATGCCCAGAGACACGATGCCCTGGACCAAAGGAAGCAAGCTCATCAACTGTTCCACCTTGTAGGTTCCTCGGCAAGTGAGTGTGATACCATTCCTGGCAGGCAGTCAATGGCATCCTTCTTTTTCCTGCTTGGGCAGTGGGAAGAAGTTTTGATCTACCTTTCTTCAATCAGAGTCTGTGCCTTGATCATTACATCCCCAACAACTTACAATAAACAACAGAACTACTTCCCGAATGATGACGACTTCAACTGGAATTTTGGTATAGCCAAAGCACAATACGGTGAATATAAGGAGGCTGAAGAAGCTCTACTCCTGATTCAAAACGAGTACTATAAAAATGACTATTGTTACATAAGCTGGCTTGCCCGCTGTTGTATGTGGTGATACACAACCACCATCACAATAATAACTGTACAAGATATAAACAACGGAAAACCAAGCCAAGCGTGGGACCTTCACCTGAAAATGGAGAATTCCAATGAGGGTGTTGAACTTCTGCACCTTATTGCCAACGACTGCTACAAGGTTGTTTCCACCAATTCCCTCCTTCAATACCAAACCAAACCCACTCAAATACCACAAAGATTGGGGAGTTCTACTACAGCGCGAAGGCATTTGATGCACTTGAGAGGTATGACAGCGGCGCTGAGGAGATATGGTGCGGAAAGCGGGGTGCATGCGTGGGAGTATTCCAGCAAGTAATCGCCGGTGAAATGGGTCCTGATGCACTTCGTGAAGTGTTTTACATGCTGCAGACATCCGGGTACATAGAATTCTGTTGCCCACGAAAATACTAAAGTAACAAAAAACAATACCAGGAACGCACAGGCTGAAAACATTCAAGCGGTAATGAAGAATTGGGCGAGAGAGAACAACGTGCAATTGGTCCAAGAACAACCCTTCAACAACCCATAAGCTGTAAATTTAATCGATGAAACTTTGGGAAAACTTTGTGTACAAAAAATTTCACGAATTGGGAACACACCCAAGATCTTGCGGTGTTAAAAGGTGACGCGGCAAACAACAGGAACAACAAATCAACAGCAACAACAACGACAATCGCACACATGGCTGCGGGGGGAGTCGATCACTCGATGACGAACACCGGCGCGATCACACCGTTGAACAGCCTGGGGGGCTGCAGGTTGGTCTAGGGATTACTCGATACCCAGGCGGGGGGGGCGTCGGCGCCCCGCTTCGGACACATCCCTCCTCGCAAGGGGGGGGGGGTGGCCGTCGCGGCTCCACCGGTTGCCTCTACTTGCGTTTTTTCGGGGGCCCCACCTCATCCCCTCAATCCCTGGCTGGATCCCACGGCAACGCGCCCGGCGGCTTGGCTTCGCTTGCTTCGGCTTTTTCGCTCGCACGTTGATACTGCTGTCGCTGTGGTGGTGGCTTGTTTCTTCTTGTGGGGTCGACTGTCTGGCGCCTGTTGTTGTCTGCTGATCATCGATTGAACTGACTCTCTGACGCCTCAAGAAGGAAACAAGTTGGGGTTGTGGGTGGCGTGGTGTTCCCCCTTCGCCCGGGGGATCCGCGTCCTCCCACACACCTCCTCTCGTTCCCTTTTTGGGGTTTGTGGATCTTGGTTCCCTGGCCCGGGAGCCCCGGATCTGTTGTCTGTGGGACAACCCAATTGAACCAGTCTGGGCATGTGTTTCCCCCTTGGCCCGGGGGATTCACGTCCCCCTCTTGTTCTTTTGGGGGGGGTGCCTTGTGGGATTCCTGAGCCTCATGGCCAGGGGGCTCAGAATCCCACTCGGCCCCCTTGCTGTGTGTGGGATATTTGGGCTTGTGGCCACAGGCCCAAATTCCCACTCCAGTTGTCTTTCTCGGTTCAATTCTCCATCGTGTCAGTGGTGAAACGGTTATCATCACAGCTCTTGAAGCTGTTGTTCCGGGTTCAATTCCCGGCTGACACTTATACCTTTCTTTCTATCCATTGTCTATTTATTTACATTTTCCTATTCCTGCAGGTTATCAACATTCTATTTCAGATTCGAATACGGATTACTTACACATACTGAGCGAGATAATAATGAGACTCTTTGTATTGTATGGTTTTTAACTACATTAATTACTACATTTCTTTACGATTATTTTCCAGGCAACTGATTCCGCATTGTAATAAAGATTTTCTCCACACTTACCTTGCACGAATACAACAAGTTTCATATCTTTGCAGGATGAACACCGGAACCCTATTGGCACTTACCCTTCTCTTGTTACTACTAGTATGGTTGTCATAACAGCTCTCTCCCAAGGGCTGTTGTTCTGGTTTGGGGTTCTCCGGGTTTTTAGCCTTTACACTTCCACAGGAATTATACAAAGAGTGTGGCCGCTCTCACCTCCAATTGTGTAAAGGAAAAACATTTATTTTTTTATGTTCCGTTCACGAGCCTGCGTTGTTGGACTTGTAAATAGGTCTTGTAGTAGCGCCTGGGAATCAGCGTAAGAAAGACATTAGCTGAGTCTGCGTAATACCTGATATCAGTCACTTGGTCAACAACATAGCATGCATCAGGTCTCTTTTTTTCAGGGGGAGAAGGTGAAACAAAAGGGGGGATAACAGTAACAGTGGAAAAATCTTACCATCTTTGGGTCTTCATTCCAGCACAGTATCATGAGGTGTTTCTGTTTAATGGAGGTGGGTATTGTACCAGAAGGAAGGCAATACCAATGCAGGTGGTGTCTCTGGCTCGGGCGGAATTCTGGGCCAGAGTCCCCCAGAAATACTACACTCCAACTCCAAGTCAGAAACCCCGCTGAACAGCTCCTGTCCGGTCCAAGTCTCCCATAGTATAAGTCCGAATGCATGACTACAGTGAAGAATGAGATGTGTAGCACACATGTCAGTGAAAACCACATACATATCAGATTTTTTGGAAGCCGCACTGTTATTTTTGATCACTTCTGGTGGCATGTAGACAGCTAAAATAATTTTAGTGGTCA
>JAHLWZ010000689.1:885-19464 GCA_020536535.1 Pelomyxa schiedti | reverse complement strand
CTCTTGACACCACACCTGGGGTGTGATCCCGAAGCCAGTGCAAGCATCTGACACCTCGCATCAATGAACCGTTGCCCTGTTTGCAACGGCTTTTGGTACAGAACCTCCTCCTTCAGGAGTGCGCCATCAACGCCCAAAGCAACAGAAGATGAACTTGTGGTAGTGGTGGTGGAACATGAAGAAGAAGCCGAAGTGGAAGCCGAAGTGGAAGCAGAAGTCGAAAAAGAGGAAGCAGAAACAGAAGCAGAAGTACCAACGGCAGTCGATGTATGTGTTGGCCCAGGAACTGTAACTGCAACTGACTTCGTTGCCTGAGGGAGTTGTTGTTGCATGGTTTGTTGTTGCTGTTGACGAAGGGGAAGGGGTGGAAGAGGTTGAAGCTGATAGCGGAGAGGATCAATTGAGAGTGTGTGGATGCGGTCGTCGCCGCCATCATCGTTTGTTGTTGCCGTTGTGGTGATGCCGCCGTGTATTGACTGTCGTTGGAGATTGGCCAGTCTTCGCCTTAGGTCCCCACGTTGTTTGTTGTTGTTTTTGCTCCGTTGTTGCATTTCGTGGCTGCTCCGTTCGGGTGCCGATCGATGATGGGTTTTTTTTTTTGATCATTATGAGACGTGATGGAACCACACAGGGGTCAAGAGGAAGACGAGGCAGTTGTTGGTTCTTCTGTGCGATTGCTGTGGCCAGGGAACGCTGCCGCCGCGATGTTGGCGAGGCACCTGCTGATGTGTCCAGTAACGTCGTCGTTGTCCTCACTTGTGGGAGTGTTGTGGTTGTTGTTGGTGTTGGTGTTGGTGAGATCAGGTCGTCCGGAATTTGTGAACACCATCTCGGCACACGTCATCAACACTTTGTCAATCGCCGGGAATGACGGCCGATCGATTTCTGTTGTGTGTGGGTCCGTGTGAGTGGCGAGGAGGGACGGAACGGGGAAGGAAAAACGAACCGAGGATCGAGAGGCAGGATTCGACAACGAGAGAGAACAGACCAACGCACGCGCGGTGCACGTTGTTGTTCATCTTGGGCTCAGAACGCAACGCGGAAATGATCGCAATCTTCCGGCTGAGGCACTCCACAACGGGATATTCTCCAACGTCATCACAAATCCGGTCCACTTCTGTGTGTGCGTGTGTGAGTATGTGTGTGCGTGAGGTGACGTGACGTGACGCAGGGAGAGTTTTTTGGCTTTTATTGTTGTCAACCGGCATTTTCTGGGGCTGAGAGTGTTGCCCGCTGGACCCTCATAAATTCTGTCACTTGGGCTCCGGACTTGGGCATCTTGACTGATGGAACTTCGCCTTGAAGGAGTTCACTCAACAAAACTGCAAACTCCCACATGTCTCCTTTTGAATGTGTTTGTTCGTGTGTGGTGTGGAATTAAGTGAAAACCATATCAACAAACACAACAACAATCCAAAGCAATACCTTGAATTCCGTAGTGCCCAGTGTGCATCTGCGGTGGCAAGTAAATTGGTGTTCCGGCCCCGTTTGTGAAACTCCCAATCGGAGGAGCTTTGCTCCCGCCGCCGATTTGGTGCTGCTGGAGGGCTCTTGATACTCCTTCATTTTCAGTTGGGATTGAGAGAGTTAGTTGATTGTTTGAGGCACGTGTGTGTGTGCGTGTGTCTGTGTCAATTGCAGAAATTACCAAAGTCAGATATTTTTGGAGTTCCACAAGAATCGAGGAGAACATTGTTGCTGCTCAGGTCCCGGTGCATGTAGTTCCTCCTGTGTGTTTGTTATTTTTTTTTGTATTGGCCAATATTTTTTGTTTGCAAGCCGATCTGATATATTATTTTCAAAAAGAGTGGCAAAGAAGAACTGAAATTGAAGGAAACCTGTGAAGTGCAGTCATTCCTTTGGCAATTCCGGAAGAAACAGCCACAACTTCCATGAATGTCAAATCTTTCTAATAATCGTGTGGTTGGTATATTCGTATTTACAATTTGAGGGAGTTGAGTCCAACCAAAAATAAGTGGGAGAGGAAAAAGAGGGAGCCAAAAAACAAACATGATGAAGGAGCTGCCTGAGGCTCATTTCCATGAGTTCAGACACGATCCAGAGTGACCCTGTGCTCGTGACGCATGTTCCAAGGCATCTCACAATGTTTGGGTGCCTCAAGCTTGACGAAACCTGTGTTTGTGTGTCGGTGGCTGATGGTGAGTTGATGGATCGTGAATTTTAAGAACACAAGATGATCAGAGACGAAACTCCCCCGTCTCACACACACCAGAGCTTCCTGCTGAAATCTCATGATGTTGAACTCAGACTTGATGGCTTCGTGAAGTGCTTTGATTGCCACAAACGTTGGTGTTCTTTCCGATGAAGATGACGATGATGAGGAGGAAGTGGTCATTGCGTTGTGATCATCATGGAAGGTGCACTTGAAGACAGTTCCATAGGATCCGACTCCAAGTGTGGAAACAACTTTCAGGTCTTTCTCTTGGATTGACATGCTTGATTTGATTCGAACCTTGATTTGAACAACAACTCCGTTTCTGCTGCCGCTGTTTGGTTGTTGTTCTTGCTGTCGTTGTTGAATGTCACCCAAGGTGATGGATGAATCTGTCGGCAGCAGTTCCTCAGAGTTGTTGTTTTCTGAACTGACGGTGAAAATCACTTGTTGTGTTGGTTCAACTCCAAATTTCCTTGAAACGATAAGCTTCACAATCTTTTTTTTGACCAAAACAACCAGTTAGAAGAAACATTGCAAACAACGGAGAAAGAGAAATAAAAGAAGAAAGGGGGGAAGGCTGCACAAGAAAAGAAAAGAAAGGAAGG
This sequence comes from Pelomyxa schiedti, assembly GCA_020536535.1. Classification (NCBI taxonomy): domain Eukaryota; phylum Evosea; order Pelobiontida; family Pelomyxidae; genus Pelomyxa; species Pelomyxa schiedti. The sequence goes on along the minus strand of JAHLWZ010000689.1, from coordinate 16,683 downwards.
AAACCACCATTTGAAGGGGACAGGATCCACACACAATTTCATCAAAAGAGGGAAGGTTCTCAAGCGCGATCCTGAGTTGCGATTGCTTGCAGCCGTTGTTGGTATTGGTATTATTGTTTTCAGGGAGGAGAATGTTGCGCCACGTGCCTTCTCCTTGTTCAATATGTGACATCACATGATTTGTGTCTGTATTGACAGAATTAGAATTGAGTTGGTGTGGTGCTGTTATATTACTGCATGTATGTCGTGTGTGGGGTTGAGAAAAAAAGGAGGGGATGGAGTGTGTGTTGAGTGGGCAGCAAGCACAAACAGTGTTGGAGATCACGAAATCTTTGTTGGTCAGATGCTCTCTCGTCACAAAACATTTTCAGGTTCTTTGCACTTTCTTCCTCCAATGTTGTTAGGTGTGCCTCCAGTTCCGTGAGTTCTGTTTTTGGAAAAAGGGGGAAAAAAAACCCTCAGTGAGGAGGGAGCCAATGATGAGGTGTGTTCAAACCCTTGTTCTTTGCAGTCATGTCGGACACGGTTTTTTCTTGCAACCTTTGGAGCTCCATCTGTGTGTGGATGCATGTTGTTAAACAACAAAACACGCACACACACACACGCACACAAGCACACAAGCACACAAGCACACAAGCACACAAGCACACATACACACATACACACACCTCTGAATTATGTTTCCCTTGATTATGTGCACCACATGAATGAGATGATGAGAAACGCAAAAAAAGAAGATCTGAAAGGAGAAGGAAGGAGGAAAGGAGACCACAAACATTGTTGTTGAAGCTCACGAAATCTTTGTTGGTTGTCTCTTTCTCTTTCTTCATAGATTCGTTTCATTTCTTCAATTCTTTGTCGAGTGGACACATGTTGTTTTCTTTCTTCGTGGAGAAGATTCAGGTTCTTTGTGTTTTCTTCCTCCAATTGTGTGATTCTTCCCTTCAGTTTTGTGATCTCATCTTTTGAACACAAAAGTGCGTTATTGGCAACAATTTTCATTTGCTGGGGAAGGGGGTTTTCACTGAACTCTTCAGCTGCTTTGTCTTGATTTCCCAGCAGTCTCTCTCTTGTTTCCTGACGTTGTTGCTGTTGATGTTGATGTCACCACATTCTTCGTCAAGAGCCATGGTTGTTGTGGTTGGTCTTGCTGTTGCTCCCACAGTTGCGGTCGGTTGTGGCTGTGGTTTTGGTGGGGTGGATGATGGTGATGGCTTGTTTGGAGCAGAGGGTGGTATCAGATATGGCTGTTGTTGGGCTGTTTTGGGAGTGGTGACTGCCTGTGTTGTTGCTGATGTTGTGGCTGAACACACAGCTTGGAACACTTGACGCACATGATCATTTTTCGAGCACTCAAGTGCTGTTTTTCCCTCCTTGTTCTGTTCCGACAGGAAAATTACAACAATATCAATCAAACAAGGGGCGGGGCGGGTGTGAAACAACCTTGATGTGAGTGCCAATACCCACACAAGACAGAAGTCGTTTCACAATTGTAACGTTTCCGCGCCTGCAAGCAAGATGAAGCGCGGTCTGAGAGAGAGGGAGACGAAAATTAAGTTTTGTGTCAAGCATAAAATAAAGGAAAGAAAACAAAGGACATTGGGAGGGGTGGCCGTACATCACCCTTTCAATTTGAAAGAGACCCCCCAAAAGATATATGAGTAACAACAAGAACAAGAAAAAAAATGTTGTACTTCCTGAAAAATAACAAGGTAAGCACAGGAAAAATTCAAGGAGTGGAGTATACAATCTGCAGCAGTGCAAAATATCATAAAAATCGCGGAAAGTTAGAACAAAAAAAAAGCTGTCAGGAGTACTTACTCCCTTATGGCAAATAAAAGGATCCAATTGTCCAATGATAGGGAGAAAAATGAGAGAAAGTGTTGCAGAGAGAAATTGATTCAAGTCAGAAATTGATGAATAAACGCAATAAAAAAGGGATGAGAGCAGTTACACACAAGCTAAACATGCCACATAGTGAAGCAAAGAGAGATAAATTGAAGAAAGTCATAAATTGATGAATAAATGCAACAAAAAAGGGTTGAGAGCAGTTACACACAATCTAAACATGCCACAGAGAGTGAAGCAAAGAGATATAAATTGAATAAAGTCATAAATTGATGAATAAACGCAATAAAAAGGGGATGAGAGCAGTTACACACATACTAAACATGCCACAGAGAGTGGAGCAAAGAGAGATAAATTGAAGCCAGTCAGAAATTGATGAATAAATACAATAAAAAAGGGATGGGAGCAGTTACACACAAGCTAAACATGCCACAGAGAGTGAATCAAAGAGAGATAAATTGAATAAAGTCAGAAACTGATGAATAAACGCAATAAAAAAGGGTTGAGAGCAGTTACACACATACTAAACATGCCACAGAGAGTGAAGCAAAGAGAGATAAATTGAATCGTCATAAATTGATGAATAAATGCAATAAAAAAGGGATGAGAGCAGTTACACACATCCTAAACATGCCACAGAGAGTGGAGCAAAGAGAGATAAATTGAAGCCAGTCAGAAATTGATGAATAAATGCAATAAAAAAGGGATGGGAGTGGATACACACAAGCTAAACATGCCACAGAGAGTGAAGCAGAGAGAGATAAATTGAATCGTCATAAATTGATGAATAAATGCAATAAAAAAGGGTTGAGAGCAGTTACGCACATCCTAAATATGCCACAGAGAGTGAAGCAAAGAGATATAAATTGAATCAAGTCAGAAACTGATGAATAAACGCAATAAAAAAGGGATGAGAGCAGTTACACACAATCTAAACATGCCACAGAGAGCAAAGCAAAGAGAGATAAATTGAAGCCAATCAGAAATTGATGAATAAATGCAATAAAAAAGGGATGGGAGCAGTTACACACAATCTAAACATGCCACAGAGAGTGAAGCAAAGAGAGATAAATTGAATCAAGTCATAAATTGATGAATAAACGCAATAAAAAAGGGATGAGAGCAGTTACACACAATCTAAACATGCCACAGAGAGTGAAGCAGAGAGAGATAAATTGAATCAAGTCATAAATTGATGAATAAACGCAATAAAAAAGGGATGAGAGCAGTTACACACATCCTAAACATGCCACAGAGAGTGAAGCAAAGAGAGAGAAATTGGAGCAAGTCAGAAACTGATGAATAAACGCAATAAAAAAGGGTTGAGAGCAGTTACACACCTCCTAAACATGCCACAGAGAGCAAAGCAAAGAGAGATAAATTGAAGCCAGTCAGAAATTGATGAATAAATGCAATAAAAAAGGGATGAGTCATAAATTGATGAATAAACGCAATAAAAAAGGGATGAGAGCAGTTACGCACATCCTAAACATGCCACAGAGAGTGAAGCAAAGAGATATAAATTGAATCAAGTCAGAAACTGATGAATAAACGCAATAAAAAAGGGATGAGAGCAGTTACACACATACTAAACATGCCACAGAGAGTGAAGCAAAGAGATATAAATTGAAGCCAGTCAGAAACTGATGAATAAACGCAATAAAAAAGGGGTGGGAGCAGTTACACACATCCTAAACATGCCACAGAGAGTGAAGCAAAGAGAGATAAATTGAAGCCAGTCAGAAATTGATGAATAAACGCAATGAAAGGATTGAGAGTTGGCAGTACGTACAAGGTACCCCTGGATTTATGTGTTAGAGGAAAGGGAATGAAAACATAATCAAGATGGATATTACACACAATCTGTGAAGTGAGAGATACAAATTTGTGAGTGCCTACAAAATAAGGGCCCTCATACCTGAGAATTCACGTCGATATTCATTGACAGCAGGAACTCGACGCACTTCGGTTGCCCGCTACACGTGGCAAAATGCAACGCTGTCTGTGTGTGTGTGTGTGGCGGCGAGAACGAGTCATTATCGTGTCGGAAGAAAAAGGGAGTTGTTACGCATTGCACTCACCACTCGTTGTTGTTCGTGGTTGACAGAGTTTAGTATGTCGCGGTCGCCGGCCAGATGGCGCCGCAGTGCGTCGGTGTCGCCATCGTCCGCGGCACGGAACCACGCCTGGGGGGGTCCCACGCGTGGCCCCTTGCGTGACTGTGACAAAGTTGTTGCCCTCCTCATAGTTCTTAATCAAGTTTTTGCTTCAAAGATAGTGGAGTCAACAGGCTTGAGGCCAAATGGTGGTGTATTCAGGTTACTAATCACCATTGTAGTTACTACCTTACTCTGCAGCACCCCAGACCACCTCGTCACGCAATCATCACCAGGAAAGTTTTGATTTAACCCGCAACACAGGTCATGGGGGGCAACACTGCAGAATTGCATCGCAAAGCGGAACTCAGGGATCCTGAGGCCATGTACAGCCTCGCTGTCAAGTTCTACCGAGGCTGGGGTGGCCACCCCGTCGACGTCGGCCACGCCCTGGCGCTCTGGGGCTCGGCCTCCGAACACTGGGGCCACTCACCGTCCCGCGTGGCTCTGGCCGATTACTACATGTGCGAAGTGGCCACTCACTGCGCCGACCCAGCCAAGGCCCTGCAGCTGTACCGCGACGCAAACCACGGCGACGGTGTCTACTCCGTGGCCATGCTGCACAAGAAGAAGAAGATGATGATCATGCCTACGAACTTATGTTCATGTGTTGTGGAATCAGGTGGTGGTGGCGGCTGTGGTGTTGCTGTTGGTGTTGGTGGTGGGGATGTGTGGGACGAGTTTGTGGGGTTGCTGGGCGAGGCTGTGGATATGGGAAGCAGCAGGGCGATGTGTGAGCTTGGGTGGTGCTATCAGAACGGGATCGGGGTGAGGTGTGACCCAAGCAGGGCGGTGTCACTGTACAACAGGGCTGCAGGTGCTGCTAAATCGAGTGTGCGGCTTGGCGTGTGCTATCTGTGGGGGGTGGGCGTGGAGAGGGACGTGGAGAGGGCTTTGATCACGTTCAATCAGTCGAGCTCAAGGGATGCAGTGGCTTATGTGGCGTGGTGCTATTCGTGTGGGTGCGGCGTGGAAAGGGACATGGGGAAGGCCATTTCGATGCTGAGTGGTCCTGCAAATGCGGGCAATGGGAGGTGCATGGTTTTCCTTGGGAACTGCCATGAGAGGGGTGACGGGGGTGCGTTCATGCCAAATCCAAACAAGGCAAGGGAGTTGTACAACAGGGCAAATCAGGAAGCTGAATCAAAAGAGAGTGGTGGGAGAGAGGCATTCGGCGAGCTGGGGCTGTGTTACCAAAAGTTCGTGGGTACTCCTGCTGACAGGATTGTTGCTTCATTTTTCCAGATGGGTGCTGATGCTGGAGACCCAGTTGCAATGTTTCACCTTGCCGTCTGTCTCAGCAAGGGTGATGGTGTTGAACAGAACGTGAGTCAGGCACTTGAGTGATTGGACAAGGCCGCTTGCCTCGGCAACAGAGGTACTGCCCAGCTTCAGGTCCAACTCTTGAGACAGCAAGTTCAGGCCTTGAACAAACAGTTGGGGGAACTCACAGTTCATGATGAGCAGGTTTACCTGTAATTGTATTACAATTTTAAATTAAACTCAATTGAATTATAAATTTTATTCAATGACCCATTCAACCTAGATGCAAGGCCTAATTCAAACTATGACTTCAATGATCTCGGCTGATATTTCCAACTTCATATTGAAGCGGCTACTTGTTGTTGAAAACGCAAACAAGTCAGCTACATTCATTGTGCAATACAATAGGCAACCAAACTCCAGCAGTTCAGGTGGTGATCAGGAATTGCAGCAAGAAATGGTAATGAAGGTTCACTTTAACTGGGAAAATACACCTACGCCAACACGGCAGCGACGTCAGTTCTTTGCAGAGTGCATGAATCTTTCTTTGATTCCTCATCATCCCAATGTTATTTGCCCACTTGGTGCCATTGTGATTCCAAGGTACCTTGCAACATAAGATTGCTTGTTTTAGCACCTACTTACGGTCTTAAATAGGTACAGATTACCTGCTTCCTTCATGGAACAACTTCTTCCCACTGAGGGTTCACCAACCAACAGCAACAACAAGGCACTTGGGATTCTCATGCCTTATTGTGGCATCACTCTTTCAGCATTCCTCACCCTCTTTGAACCTTCCTCTTTGGTTGGAGTTGCAGTGGACCTCTTTCTGCAGGCACTTGAGGCTGTCCACCACCTTGAGTCACATTGTATTGTTCACAGGTTCTTCTTTTCTTCCCCGCCAAAAATTACACTCACAAAAAAGTCAGAGACATCAAAGAAGAAAACATCCTGGTGCACCCAGACACCAGGAAACTCACATTGAGAGGCTTTAGCCACGCGTTGCACTGTGGCAGGAACAACACGCAGATGATTCTTCCAGTTTCTGCACAACCACCCATTTGGGGAAACACAGAAACAATGCCACCGGAGCTCAGCACACTCCGCAATTCTGATGGAACTGCTGCAACAATTTCCTACTCCAAGTGTGACTCATTTGCCCTCGCTCTCACATTCTACAATGCACTCCTGCCACAATCACACAGGTTCATTGGGAACACCACGCCGTTGTTCATGGATATGAGTCAGTTCAATACCACGAAACTTCAGGAATCATTCCCACTCCCGCCAGGCACAGCAGCAACAGAACCCACAATAGCTACATCACAGCATGACCAGGAGGTCATCTTCAGGTCATCTGTGCTCATCGGGATGATGAACCCAGAAAAACCCAAACGGGTTACCACCACCGAGGCAAAGGCTTTGCTCCACCCTAAAACAGATCAATTTCCATAGCTCAGATGCTGCGGGCGGGTGATTTTTTTGTTCTTCAGAAATGGCCGGGGGTGTAGCTCAATTGGTAGAGCGCTCGTTTTGCATACGAGAGGCAGGGGGATCGAAACCCTCCACCTCCAGAAAATTTTTGTTTTTGTTGGTGTTCCGACTTGATGGTGAGGTTGTGTGAGATCATGGTGCCGGCGGGGGGATTTAGTTCCAGTGACTAACACCGGCGCGTGATTATTCCGGGCCATGCAATATGCATCCGGCAGTGTGAAAGGATCCGATCCCGGTGTGAAGTTGCAAAGCCGGTCATTTAAAAGTCATTCTGTATTTGTATGTATGGTTAGTTGCGAATTGGGAATCTCGTATAATATGTTGTGTTACGTTGGTTCTCTTCAGTGGCGAGTTCGGAGGGCACTGTGGAATATTTCCAGGAAATGAAGCAAGCAAGAAGTGAAGAGTTCAAGGTCCTTGAGAGCCTCGTTGGTGAAAACAAGCGATGACAGCTGCCGGACAGTTGGCGGTGTGTTGGTCGCTACACACGCCTCCATTGCCGAAACGTTGGATTCGTGTATAGCCCATATCTGAGAGTGCAAGGCCGGTTTGTTTTGATATACGGCGAACTGTAAGAGTGACTCCCGCGGGATAAACATGAGTGCCCCGCTCACTAGCATTGCTTGCTTTGCGTAAGGTCTTTTGGTGTGGTCTCGTTCAAGGAGGTATGAGGCGAGTGCTGATACTTCCGGATTGGACTCTCTCTGTGGTGATGGGACGGTGAAAGGCCCTAATGTTCTGGGTACCAGCAAGGTATAGTCAATTTGATTTACCCTGTAGTACGGATGTTGCCCACAGACGGCCTCATAGAGAACGCAGCCGATGGCCCAAACGTCATTCTTTTTCAGGATGTATTTGTGGGCTCCTGAAGGCAGCTGCTCTGGAGTGTAGCACTCCGGGGCTCGGTTCATTGAATTTCCTTCAAAGCTTTCGTTGTGAGCAAACTGGAACTCCCCATTGGGGGAGAATAGTGAGGTTCCGAAATCGCAGAGCGCCCAAAACTGACCAGTCACACCAGACCGTTCCATTGCCAGAACGTTGTCAAGTTTGATATCACAATGGAACCAGCCTCTGGAGTTCAGGTGGTTGCAGGCACACAGTAGGCAAAAGGAAAGCTCGACGAGTTTGTCACAGCTCAGCGGGAGTACTCCTGTGTCAGGTTTGGTGGTACCACACCTGTGGAACGTCAGTGCAACTGCAGACTCCAAGGTGTATTTCCCAAGCTCCATGGTAATGTATGTCGTTCTGTTGAAAACAGGAATTCCCGTTTCACTGTTGCAGCAGTTCGAAGGATCGACGCACTGTAGGTTCTCATTGATGAGAACGAAATTTTTCTTAGCTTGGATGAGGCACAGCTTCGTTTCAGCTCTGAACGTACTGAAGACGTTGCAGAAACACCAGTGCGGATAGATGAGCCCTACCTGCGCTTCCCTGTCATAAAAGGCCCTTTGTTGCTTGGTATGCATCCCAGCGGAATAATTGATCATCATCTTGAGAGCCACCCTCCTCCCAGTCTCCACCGGCTGCGGCGTAATTGTCACCACATTGGTTACTTGCGGTAGGACTGCGACGCTGCTGACATACCCATTGGATCCGCCTCCAAGGTATATTGCTGTTTCGAGGTTCAGACGGTAGAGGTCCACGAGCGCCATCTCCCCGCTGCGGAACCGGCAGAATTTGCGCTTGAAGTTCTTCCCGGCGGCGATAAGCATCTTCCGACGAGTTTCAAGTGACGCCCTCTCCCCTTCAAGTGCCTTTTTCTTCATTGCCTCCAGTTCTTGCTTGAGTAGCCTCAGCTCTTCTGATTCTGTTTTAACGTTAGCTTGACATTTAATCTTAAAAATAAAACGACAACTGGTTTCAATGCCTTAACTCATTTTGATTTAAAAAAAGGAAAAAAAAGAAAAAAAAGGAAAAAAAGAAAAAAAAGAAAGATCCTAACACTACAACCAACAGTACAAGTGTCAGATGGTGGTTGCTGTTGTAGTTGTTGTTGTTGTGGGCCCCTGCTGCGGTATCCCCCCATGGACCATCTTTTCTCGTGAGTGCCTGTTCCCGTTTGTGGTGAGGACGGCGACGTAGTCGGGGGCGCGGCATCAGGCCTAGGTGGTGCCCTGAACGGCCGCTCGTCGTCACCTGTGTACATTTATGGGTACCACCCCCGCTGTGTGTCACTTGTGGGAAAAAGCAAGTTTCGCAGGCTCTCACCACCTCCGCAACTAAAAAGATTTCGTTTGATACGTTGTTGATCAGGCAAGACCTTTCCTGCGGGTTCAGAAAAGAGGATTCGGAATGAGGCATGAGGTGCAGTACTTCTGATGAGAAGTCGAAGGGGCCGTTCTGAATACCAGAGGACAACATTCCAAATCTGTTCCCTGAACTCACCAAACGTTCGGTTTTTTTGTTACTTGTTTGAAAGCGAAAAAAGTAAGCAACCATTAATTAACCAACACACATACACAGCACATAGCAATGTACGCGTTCTGGCGTCACCGATACGGGACACGGCAGCCAGGGGAGCTGCGGGCGTCGCACCAGGCGGAGTTCCACCCGCCGCCTCCGGGCCACCTCGTCACCCTGCACCTGCTCGCGCCCAGCGACGCCCTCAAGCCCCCCATCCCCGCGTCCCTGTCCTGCCCCGCGCCCACCGCCCCCGCGAAGCTCTACCTTGTTCCTCCTCCTCCTTCTGCCGTTGATGGCGGAACCGGCGAACCTGCAGGTAACGAGTGCCATTATTTTAGTTTTTGGAGAATATTTATGTTTATATATATTTTTATTTTATACATTTAGAATGTGTTTAATTTAAATAACAAAACTACACAATTAAATTAAGTCATTGTGAACTCGGAATATTTCGCCTATGGCTGTGTTTATTTTAGATATATTATCACTATTCAGTAACAGCGTTTGTATATAGCGAGCCCACATGGAATTGACGATGTTGGAGTGCGTGCAGTCCAGCAGGCAGCTGAGTGGTTGTATTGTGAGGAAGGGGTTCCCTTGGATAAACTCGTATTGTGCGATTATTTGGGCGGTGTTTTTGTCTTCACTACTGCTGCTTTGAACAAGAGAATACCTTCTGGCTCCTCTTCTGTGGCTCAAGAAACCACTGCTGAGCAACGTATGCTTTTATTTGTTCTCTTCCTGCCGTTTTAACTGATTCCCAAAGCGGTGAGTGAACCGGCGACCCTTACTGTCCCTGCACCCAACACCCAAATTCACTTGCTTATGCGAATGGCGCACAGGATTGTAATACAAGTAGAGGATGTTTCGTATGGAACTCTGTGGGATGCCAAGGCGAACATCAATTTCCTCAACATGATCCGACGTTATTTGGCTTCTCCTCCTCCCGCGTGGTTTTGGATAGATCCAGCTGGTATGGAAAAGTTGATTGACCGTAGCTGTTAATATCAATACCTAGGACCTGGGGCATTTATCCCATTCAGCACAAAAGAGTGCAATCTTTTCATCACCGCTAAAAACCTGTGCGAGGAAGGAAATAAGAAATCTGACGTCAATTCATTAGTTCGTTTGCCACCTGGCTCTGGAGATGTATGGGTGTCTTACGTCGATGTCATTAGATTGCGTCAGAAATACAGGAAAACTGGGATAGAAAAACGTGTCAAGTAAGAGACTCGAATACACCTCCATAGCTAACATCCTTGTGCAGACTGTTGGGAGACCTTTCATTCTGCCGGCCCTCAGTACCCAGTTGCCACTATGGATACGCCGCAGATACCAGAATGTTCTTCGTGAAATCAGATCCTACTCCCAAGTATCACATGAATTCCAGCCTGTAATAGAATAATAATATCCTCCCAGAGATAGGCTAACAACGCTGCCAAATGAATTACTGCTGTTCATACTGACCCACCTTCTGCGGCACTGCCGCTGTGAGTGTCATGGCGACATTGTATTCTTTTCCATGTAATGCTACTTTCTCACTGTAGCAAGATTTTTGCTGACGAGGCAGTACACTCCCTATGTACAATGTCCTTGGTTTCCCGGCGTTTTCAAACTCCAATTCCGGACTACAATAATTGTACCCTCCCCGAGGAGGCAGCCAAACTATTATGCCAATATTTCTGTGACCCCCCTATTCGAAAGCTTTCCTTGCCATCATGGAGAGAACAGCTACTGATTGCTGACCCCAAAGTAAATAGTATGTACCTGTTTCTGCCCTCACCCCCTCATCAATTTCTAGAGAGGTACAATGTAGACAGAAAGCTATCTTTACATAGAATTGGCTACGGACTTGGTCCGTCAAGAGGTTACGATAGAGGCCCTTACTTGAACTCTGACGAAGAGCGAGACAGAGCCAAGGCCGAAATTATCCGCAGGTGGGGAGAACCAGATGCTTCTCTCATCACTCAGGTGATTTATGCTTTTCTTCTGGCACTCCAATAACCTCTCTGAAGGTCGAGGAACCTGGACAGCCAAGCTGCTTCCTGGGGGATGGGATTGTGCAAATGGCTGATGGTTCCACTAAGTACACTCCTTTGTACTTGTCTCCTAAATTTAACCTAATTTCCTCTTTAAAAAAAAAAAAAAAAGAAAAGTTGCGGACATCACAGTTGGAGATGAGATCACAACTGAGACCGGCTCTTCCAGGAGGATAACTCGTATTTCCTATGATCCAGTTATGGCTGAAACTAAAGTTATTTTCTTGAATGGTTTGGGTAAGTTCCAGCCAACCATACAATTGTTTTCTTATTCCAAGGATAGGTTTGACAACCGGCCACCCAGTATTTGCGTCTGGTGAATGGACTCACCCATTTGAAATCAAGCCGGTTGAAACCCATTATGTTGAGGGCTGGTACAACTTTGAACTGGAAGGAGGCCCGAATGTATGCAATTGAGTTCTGTGCAGTGGAACTAACAATTTTGTAGGTTACCGATCACTCTGTTATAATCAACGGTCTTGTTCTAGCAACCCTAGGCAAGGATTGTGGAGACCGCATGACTTCCGGCTGGCCAAAACATGACATATTGTACCACTTCACTTCATTTTCTGCCGGAAACTAACCTTTGCAGGTTCGGCCGTGGGTACTGGAACCAACCATACAGCAATTGGTTCAGAAGCCGGCTCTGCCGAGGCCTTAACACATATAACTAAACAAAGCTCCACTTACCCCAAAAAGAAATATTAAACCCAAGCATAACACCAAGAATGTAAGAGCAAATAAAAAAAAGAAAAAACCTTTGCTTCACTTTCTGATTTTTTTACTGAAACCATAGGTAGTAACACCAAGCAAGGCTCTATTCCAAAGCAAACAAACACAGAAAGAAAAACTGGTAGTTTCCATCAAGTTCACTTTTTTTTTTTACTTCAAAAAAATCAAGTAATTCGAAAGAACAAGTTAAAGAGCTCAAACGTGGAGCTTGATCCTCCATTGGCCATGGGGTCCCTCAGCGGTGAGGTTGGCTGGCTTCATCCTTCCATCGGGGAAGACTCCCAAGTGCATTCCGTGGAACTGAACGCTCTCGAGGCAGCAGATGAAGTGCTCCTTGTTGATCCAGTGGAGCTTGAATGTGCAGAGGGGTCCGCCGACTCCCTCACAGTCTGGCTTGTGGTTTGCGGGGTCAATGCGGAGGTACTTGCCAGATGACTTGTTCCTGAAGCGGAACTCCTTGGTCTTCTTTCCGACCTGTTATACAAAATTAGTCTGTGAAGAGTACTTATTTTATTTGATTTGATTTGATTGGATTGTATTGGATTGGATTTGACTTTGTTTTAGTGTATTTGTTTAATGCGTTTGTTTTCATTCGTTGATTTTGAGTTGTCAATTTACATTAGGTTGAATGTACATGTAGATGAGTGGGGATATACCTTCTCGACCATCCATGTGGCGTAGATGCCCTCGGCGCCGTCGGCGTTGACCTCAGTTGGGTGTGCTGGGTCGATGCGGAGGTTGTGGCCGTGAGAGACGGAGATGAGGTGGATTCCGTGGTTCTGTGCTGCGAGTGCTGCCCACTTGCCCTATACGTTGTACGTTAAAACGCCATACTTTTACTGTGGTGTTGCACATTAAAATAAAAAAAAAAAACAATCAAAAACGTGTGGCAAACGCCAATTTGTTGTTGAGTGTGTGTTGGTTACCATTGTGTTTGACTCTTGAGTTGTTCTTGGGTTTGCTTTGTTTTTTTTTTGTTTTGTGATTTGTGTTTGTATTTTCTTGCCGTTTAAAAAGACGCGAAGGGACGGACTTGTAAGAAAGTTCCTCCAAATTTGCGGGCAAATTGCGTTACACAAAAAATTTTCGACTCTATTCCGGAATGGACTGGTCAATGCTCAAGAAGGAAAGTGATGTGTCACTCTCAGTCCATCAGTCAAGGGATAACAGAACTGAACGATCTGGTTGCGCCAAGATGATCCTGATGAGGCTTCTCCTAACCCATCACAAACCGAACGACGATAAAAAAAGCCTTTCCAATGTCCGGGGAACCAAGTCAACCGGCCACACCCATAATCGCAAAACCACCCGCCGAAACGCCACCAACAAACACGGCGGCATCAACAAGCAATTGCACTACACAGGGTACTCCCAGTGCCTCAAATTCAAGTCCAAATACTAATACAAACTCCAGTAGTAGTACTACTTCAGCAACAACAACCTGTTGTACTAGTACCAGTTGTAGTGCACTACCACACCCTGTTTTTGGTGTTTCAAGTAGTGGTGACAGTGGGTCTATTGGGGTGTTGAATGTTGAGACTTGGCTGCAGGAGAATGGCAACGACTTGGAGTTGCTGGTCAAGAAATTCCACTTGCACTGCCTGTCACACCCTGACACCAGCGTGCCCCTCGCTGTGCTTAATTATCACCAGCTGAGGAGCCCATTCAATCACCCTGTTGTCAATGAATGCAGAGGATTGGTGGTTCAGACTGAGAAGAAACCCGCTGTGGTTTGTTTGTCCGAATTCCTCCTTTTTTTTGGATTAGAATATAAATATATAAATTCTATTTATATTTCCCCTCTGGAATTATAATACGAGCCGGAAGAATTTGTATTTTTATGAAAATGTCCTTTATCATTTTGATTCTTCTTTACAGACAGATGGGAATACTGGCGAGCAAGCTGATGACGATGGAGAGTTGTCAGATGGTGCTATTTGTGATGCTGTATGCGACGCAAGGGCTGTGATGGGAGACCAGGGAGGAGGAAGTGCTGGAATAAGAGGTGGAGAAGGCCTGAGGTTTGTGAAAGTGGTGTCTAAGGGCTTTGACAGGTTCTACGAAATTGAGAGTAAAACTAAGGAACGGTTCTGTTTCAGCAAACCATTTGAAGCGCAAGTGAAGGTAACGAGAGAGTTCCGATGCGATGTGCTCTTACTTTATAACAATAGGAAGACGGGACCTTCTTGCTTCTTTTCGAATTCCAAGGAAAGTGGCTTGTAACCAACCGCCACACGTTTTGCCGGGAAGCGGTTCACCCCTCATCACCCAAAACCTTTCAGGACCTTGTCTTTGACTTTATCAAGCCACCCGCTGAAAATCTCGACCCACAGTGGGTATACAGCCTCGAAATGTGCTCTCCCTTCAATCAGGTAAAATCCTTCTTCCACTTTTTAACAATAACTCAAACCCAATTCATTAGGTGATAAGGCCTTACACTGAACCGATTGTATTTCTTCTTGGAGCGTGGCACAGACCAACCCACGCTGTTGCTGAACAAGATCTATTGGATTCCATGGCCCTTGCTGGCGGCATGAGACGCCCAGAGAGAAGACTATGCACGACTATGGCAGAAGCCAAAGCATTCGTTCAGGAACAATGTGACAAATACATAGGATTCGAGGGTGTCGTTCTGCTCGACATCAACAACTGCCGGCTCAAACTGAAGAGCTCCCAGTGGTTCCTCATGCACCGCCTGAAGTACAAAGGGTGGTCGTCAGTGGATGCGCACTTCATGGCCGGAGTGATTGCGAACAAAACCCTTCCCCTTGTGAAGGAGTTGGTTTTTGCAGAAAGTCATCCCTGTTTGCCAGTTCCTCCTCACGAACGTGACAAACTGAGAGAAAGAGTCACCTATTGGGAGAACTTATATAACGCTGTACTTGCGAGTGATAGACCTCCAAAAAAGAATGCCACAGCCGGTGCTATTGAAAAGCGGCTGGTAGAACAGGACAAACTCCGTAGAGCAGGTCACCCCACTGTTCCCGGAACAATATTTTGCCCGATTCAGGTAACAAACCATAAATACACAGTTAAACTTATGCCCGATATTGCCAGGCTGACACAGTTCCGGAACTTTCAGCTTTGGCACCAATTCATTTGCCGGCAGACAGATCTCCGGGTGAGCCCCTGCACTGCTACTGTGGCAAACCTATGACCTGTGTGAAAATGCGAGTTCCTCTTGCAGTTGCGAAAGATTGTCATTGTGGATTTAGAACCGGAGATGTGAAGGTACTCTCAATTGTTGCCCCTACATCACTCTGATTCCTTCCCGGAAAAAAGGTGTACCAACCAGGAACCTACCTCTGGATGTGCACTGACAGCAACTGTGACCTCACAATGGAAGCCTATCAAGTGGATACACTCCGGAAAATTCCCGGCAGCCAGAAAGTATTCAAACAAGGGGAACCACTTGGAGTACCAGCCGCGAAGCAAACAAAGAGGCTCCGGCTGATGGCACACGACCTTCTACGCAAGTACATATCCAAGAAGGGGTGGTCCTATGACGATGGAATGAACTGGCTTGGATCCGCACTCCACTGCGATCCATCCCTCATGCACTTTGCTTACATGGATTCTGACCAGTGCCGGTTTGTCATCTGGCTCATGCAAAACGCACAAGACTGACCAATAACAACAAAATCAACACAAAAAAAAAAAAAAAACAAAAACTTCATGGTTTTCGAATCATTTTCCCATAATCAAGTATAAACGGGTTTTTCGCAGGAGAAAGGGCACGTCACAGCTCTAAAAACTCAAGTACCTTGAGTTGAAGGCCGCACTGATGAGACCCGGGGGCACTTGTATTCTCTGTCGGTGACACCTCTGTTACTGGTTTCTCTATTGTGTGGTCTTTAAACTCC
>JAHLWZ010000687.1:0-11059 GCA_020536535.1 Pelomyxa schiedti | reverse complement strand
GCAAAAGAAGAAGAAACCCAGGGTTGGTATTGCTGTGTTCACCAGCGGCAAATAATCCTTGAACAGAATTCGTAGTAGAGAGCTGTCCTGTTGCTTGTGTTTGGATAACACCTCCTGTGGCTGCACACACTGTGGCCCACAACAAATGATGTTTCTCACTGTTGTGGTGGTAAATGTAGCTCAGCAAGCCTGGTACTCGTATCTTCGCTCCTTCACTGCCTGTGATTCGGTTATGTTGAAAACACAAGCTTCCACATTCCAAGCATACACAGCGGAACGCACCACGCACTCCTGCCCAATGTCGGCCACCACGTCGCTGGAGCAGCTGCTCCTTCCTCTGAATCGCACCCACTAACCACAAACCTCACGTCATTCACCGCGTGCACGAGATAGAATCCAATCGGCGGTGTGCCGGCATTACACTCGGAAACAGTGACAGGTTCTCGCCAACTCATGTAGTGCACTGAAGGTGGCACCAGGTGCCTCCTGTTGTCCACTCACTCCCAATTCAGGCTTGAGGCTGAACGTGAGTCTGACTCGTCGAAAGTTACCACGGCATCAATTCAGTAAATGTAAAGGGAAAAAGTGATGTTGTTAGGTGAAAATGATCATGAAATGGGTGAGTGTTCATTGGGTCCGCGCTCAAGAGGAAGACGTGGCAGTTGTTGGTTCTGTGTGATTGCGGTGGCCAGGGAACGTTGCCGCGATGTTGGCGAGGCATCTGCTGATGTGTCCGGTAACGTCGTCGTCGGCTGTGGGAGCATTGTTGTTGTTGTTGTTAACAGTGCTTGTTGTTGTTGATAGGTCAGGTCCGGAATTTGTGAACACGATCTCGGCGCACGTCATCAACACTTTGTCGATTGCCGGGAATGACGGCCGATCAATCTCTGCGCGTGTGTGCGTGGGAGTCGGCGTGAGTGGCGAGGTGAGGGACGGAACGAGGAAGGGAAAAACGAACCGAGGATCGAGAGGCAGGATTCAACAACGAGACGGAACAGACCAGCACACGCACGGTGCACGTTGTTGTTCATCTTGGGCTCAGAGCGCAACGCGGAAATTATTGCGATCTTCCGGCTGAGGCACTCCACAACGGGATAATCTCCAACGTCATCACAAATCCGGTCCACTTCTGTGTGTGTGCGCGTTAGGTGACGCAGAGAGTTTTTGGCTTTTTTTGTTGTCAACCGGCAATTTCCGGGGCTGAGAGTGATGCCCGCTGGACCCTCATAAATTCTATCACTTGGGCGCCGGTCTTTGGCATCTTGACTGGTGGAACTTCGCGTTGAAGAAGTTCACTCAACAAAACTGCAAACTCCCACATGTCTCCTTTTGAATGTGTTTGTTTATGTGTGGCGCAGAATTAGATGGTGTTGAGTGAAAACTAAATCAACAGGATGAACACAACAATCCAAAATACCTTGAATTCCGTAGTGCCCAGTGTGCATCTGTGGTGGCAAGTAAATTGGTGTTCCAGCCCCATTTGTAAAACTCCCAATCGGAGCTGGTTTACTCCCGCGGTCGATTTGGTGCTGCTGGAGGGCTCTTGATACTCCTTAATATTCAGTTGGGATTGAGTCAAGTGCGTTGAGGCATGTGTGTGAAAGAAAGTACCAAAGTCAGTTATTTTTGGAGTTCCACAAGAATCAAGGAGAACATTGTTGCTGCTAAGGTCCCGATGCATGTACTTCCTCCTGTGTTTTTTATGATTGCATTTTTTTTTTTGTTTTTAAGCCAATCAATGTAAAATGATATTATTTTTAAAAGAGTGGCAAGAAGAACTGAAATTAAATGAAACCTGTGAAGTGCAGTCATTCCTTTAGCAATTCCAGAAGAGACTGCCACAACTTCCATGAATGTCAAATCTTTCTAATAATTGTGTGGTTGGGTATGTATGTATATATAGATTCATATTTACAATTTGAGTGAGTCCAACCAAAAACAAGTGGGAGGAAGAGGTTGCCAAAAACCAACCTGTTGAAGGAGCTGCCTGAGACTCATTTCCATGAGTTCAGACACAATCCAGAGTGACCCTGTGCTCGTGACGCAAGTTCCAAGGCATCTCACAATGTTTGGGTGCCTTAAGCTTGACGAAACCTGTTGAGTTGATGGATTGTTAGAATGCAATGGCAAAACTCCATCGGACACTCACCAGAGCTTCCTGCTGAAACCTGGTGATGTTGAACTCAGACTTGATGGCTTCGTGAAGTGCTTTAATTGCCACAAACGTTGGTGTTCTTTCTGATGAGGATGACGATGATGAGGAGGAGGAAGTGGTCATCGCGTTGTGATCATCATGGAAGGTGCACTTGAAAACAGTTCCATAGGCTCCAACTCCAAGTGTGGAAACAACTTTCAGGTCTTTCTCTTGGATTGACATGGTTGATTTGATTCGAACCTTGATTTGAACCACAGATCTGTTTCTGCTGCTACTACCGCTGCCGCTGATTTGTTGTTGCTGTCGTTGTTGAATGTCATCCAAGGTCATGGATGAATCGGTCGGCAGCAGTTCCTCAGAGTTGTTATTTTCTGAACCACCAGTGAAAAGCACTTGTTGTGTTGGTTCAACTCCAAACTTCTTTGAAACGATAAGCTTCACAATCTTTTTTGATGGAGAAAAAAAGGGAGTGGGGGAAGCTTAAAAAAGAAAAGAAGAAAAGGGGGAGCTTCAAGAGAGGAAAGCACCATTTGAAGGGGACAGGATCCACACACAATTTCATCAAAAGAGGGAAGGTGCTCAAACGCGATCCTGAGTTGCGACCGCTTGCAGCCGTTGTTGGTCTTATTGTTTTCAGGAGGGAGAATGTTGCGCCACATGCCTTCTCCTTGTTCAATATGTGACATCACATGATTTGTGTCTGTATTGACAGAATTAGAATTGTTGGTGTGGTGCCGCGTTATTATATGCTGCATGTATGTTGTGTGTATGGGGGTGTGATTGAGGGTTGAGAAAAAAAAGGAGGGGATGGAGTGTGGAGTGGGCAGCAAGCACAGACAGCGTTGGAGATCTTGAAATCTTTGTTGGTCAGATTCTCTCTCGTCACAAAACATTTTCAGGTTATTTGCACTTTCTTCCTCCAATGTTGTTATGTGTGCCTCCAGTCCCATGAGTTCTGTTTTTGGAAAAAAACCCCTCAATGAGGAGGGAGCCAATGATGAGCTCAACTGGAGGAAGGTGTGTCAAACCCTTGTTCTTTGCAGTCATGTCGGACACGGTTTTTTCTTGCAACCTTTGGAGCTCCATCTGTGTGGATGCATGTTGTTAAGTAAGAGATTATTATTGTTATTGTCAACATCAAGGCAAACAAACAACAACAACAACAACACACACCTCTGAATTATGTTTCCCTTGATGATGTGCACCACATGAGATAATGAGAAACGCAAAAAAGAAGATCTGAAAGGAGAAGGAAGGAGGAAAGGGGAGCACAAACATTGTTGTTGAAGCTCACGAAATCTTTGTTGGTTGTCTGTTTCTCTTTCTTCATAGATTCGTTTCATTTCTTTAATTCTTTCTTGAGCGGTCGCATGTTGTTTTCTTTCTTCATGGAGAAGATTCAGGTTCTTTGTGTTTTCTTCCTCCAATTGTGTGATTCTTCCCTTCAGTTCCATGATCTCATCTTTTGAACACAAAGTGCGTTTGCAATTTTCATTTGAGGAAGGGGTTTTTCACTAAACTCTTCAGCTGCTTTGCCTCGATTTGCCAGCAGTCTCTCTCTTGTTTCTTGACGTTGTTGTTGATGTCAAGAGCTTTGGGGAGCACTTTGCTGGTCGCCATTGTTGTGGTTGGTCTTGCTGTTGCCCCCACAGTTGCAGTTGGTGGTGGTTGTGGTTTTGGTGGGGTGGATGATGGTGATGGCTTGTTTGGAGCAGAGGGTGGTCTTGGATGTGATTGTTGTGGTTGGGCTGTTTTGGGAGAAGTGACTGCCTGCGTTGCTGTTGATGTTGTGGCTGGCCACATGACTTGGAACACTTCACTCACTTGATCATTTTTCGAGCTCTCAAGTGCTGTTTTTCCCTCCTTGTTCTGTGCCAACAGGAAAATCAACAGTAATTTCAATCAAATAGGGGGGAAACAACCTTGATGTGAGTGCCAATACCCACACAAGACAGAAGTTGTTTCACAATTGCAACGTTTCCTTCTCTGCAGGCAAGATGAAGCGCAGTCTGAGAGAGGGAGAGGAAAATTAAGTTTTGTGTCAAGCATCAATTAAAGGAAAGAAAACAAAGGATATTGGGGGGTGGGTACGTACATCACCCTTTCAATTTGAAAGAGATACCCCCCAAAAAATATATGAGTGACACCACAAGAGCAAGAAAAAAGAAGTTGTACCTCCTGAAAAATAAGAAGGTAAGCACAGTAAAGATTCAAGGAGTTCATACAATCTGCAGCAGTACAAAATAACAGAAAAATCGCGGAAAGTTAGAACAAAAAGCTGCCAGGGAGTGTGTACTTACTCCCTTATGGTAATAAAAGGATCCAATTGTCCAACAACAGGTAGAAAAATGATATAAAGTGTTACAGAGATAAATTGAAGAAAGTCAGAAATTGACGAATAAACACAATAAAAAGGGTTGGGAGCTGTTACACACCATCTAAACATGCCACAGAGTGAAGCAATGAGAGATAAATTGAAGCAAAGTCAGAAATTGATGAATAAAGGCAATAAAAAGGGTTGGGAGCTGTTACACACAGTCTAAACATGCCACAGAGTGAAGCAATGAGAGATAAATGGATACAGGTAATAAATTGATGAATAAACGCAATAAAAAGGGTTGGGAGCTGTTACACACATCCTAAACATGCCACAGAGTGAAGAAATGAAAGATAAATAGAAGCAAAGTCAGAAATTGATGAATAAACACAATAAAAAGGGTTGGGAGCTGTTACACACAAGCTATCCATGCCACAGAGTGAAGAAATGAGAGATAAATTGAAGTGAGTCAGAAATTGATGAATAAACGCAATAAAAAGGGTTGGGAGCTGTTACACACAGTCTAAACATGCCACAGAGCGAAGCAAAGTCATAAATTGATGAATAAACACAATAAAAAGGGTTGGAAGCTGTTACACACATGCTAAACATGCCACAGAGTGAAGCAATGAGAGATAAATCGAAGCAAAGTCAGAAATTGATGTATAAACGCAATAAAAAGGGTTGGGAGCTGTTACACACTCTCTGAGTTTATCACAGAGAGAAGTGAAGAGAGATAAATTGAAGAAAGTCATAAACGCAATAAAAAGGGTTGGGAGCTGTTACACACAATCTAAACATGCCACAGAGTGAAGAAATGAGAGATAAATTGAAGCAAAGTAATAAATTGATGAATAAACACAATAAAAAGGGTTGGAAGCTGTTACACACAGGCTAAACATGCCACAGAGTTAAGCAATGAAAGATAAATTGAAGCAAAGTCAGAAATTGATGAATAAACGCAATAAAAAGGGTTGGGAGCTGTTACACACAATCTAAACATGCCACAGAGTGAAGAAATGAGAGATAAATGGATACAGGTAATAAATTGATGAATAAACGCAATAAAAAGGGTTGGGAGCTGTTACACACAGGCTAAACATGCCACAGAGCAAAGAGAGATAAATCGAAGCAAAGTCAGAAATTGATGAATAAACGCAATAAAAAGGGTTGGGAGCTGTTACACACTCTCTGAGTTTATCACAGAGAGAAGTGAAGAGAGATAAATTGAAGCAAAGTCAGAAACGCAATAAAAAGGGTTGGGAGCTGTTACACACATGCTAAACATGCCACAGAGTGAAGCAATGAGAGATAAATTGAAACAAGTCAGAAATTGATGAATAAAGGCAATAAAAAGGGTTGGGAGCTGTTACACACATCCTAAACATGCCACAGAGCGAAGCAATGAGAGATAAATTGAAGCAAAGTCATAAATTGATGAATAAACACAATAAAAAGGGTTGGAAGCTGTTACACACATGCTAAACATGCCACAGAGTGAAGCAAAGAGAGATAAATCGAAGCAAAGTCATAAATTGATGAATAAAGGCAATAAAAAGGGTTGGGAGCTGTTACACACTCTCTGAGTGTATCACAGAGAGAAGTGAAGAGAGATAAATTGAAGAAAGTCATAAACGCAATAAAAAGGGTTGGAAGCTGTTACACACAATCTAAACATGCCACAGAGTGAAGAAATGAGAGATAAATTGAAGCAAAGTAATAAATTGATGAATAAACACAATAAAAAGGGTTGGAAGCTGTTACACACATCCTAAACATGCCACAGAGCGAAAGATTGAGAGATAAATTGAAGCAAAGTCATAAATTGATGAATAAACGCAATAAAAAGGGTTGGGAGCTGTTACACACATACTAAACATGCCACAGAGCGAAACAATGAGAGATAAATTGAAGCAAAGTCATAAACGCAATAAAAAGGGTTGGGAGCTGTTACACACAAGCTATCCATGCCAGAGTGAAGAAATGAGAGATAAATTGAAGCAAAGTCAGAAATTGATGAATAAACACAATAAAAAGGGTTGGGAGCTGTTACACACATACTAAACATGCCACAGAGCAAAGCAATGAGAGATAAATTGAAACAAGTCAAAATTGATGAATAAACAGAATAAAAAGGGTTGGGAGCTGTTACACACTCCCTGAGTTTATCACAGAGAGAAGTAAAGAGAGATAAATTGAAACAAGTCAGAAATTGATGAATAAACGCAATAAAAAGGGTTGGGAGCTGTTACACACAAGCTAAACATGCCCAGAGCAAAGCAATGAGAGATAAGCAAAGTCATAAGTTGATGAATAAACACAATGAAAATGGTTGGGAGCTGTTACACACAATCTAAATATGCCACAGAGCAAAGAGAGATAAATTGCAGTAAGTCAGAAATTGATGCATAAACGCAATAAAAAGGATTGAGAGTATGGCAGTACGTACAGAAACCCCCTGGATTTACTTTTTAGAGGAAAGGGAATGAAAACGTGATCAGGATAGTACACACAATCTGTGAAGTGAGAGTGAGTGAGTGCGTGAGTACCAGCCCTTATACCTGAGAATTGACATCGACATTCATTGACAACAGGAACTCGACGCACTGTGGTGCCCGTACCCACGTGGCTACATGCAACGCTGTCTGTGTGTGTGCGTGCGTGCGCCCCGCACAAAACGAATTATTATCGGGTGAAAAAAAAAGGAGGTGCCGCATTCACACCACTCGTTCTCGTCGGTCGTTTACAGAGTTTAGTAGGTCGCGGTCGGCGGCCAGCATACGCCGCAGTGCGTCGGTGTCGCCATCATACGCGGCAACGAACCAGTCGACGGATCCCACGCGTGGCCCGTTGCGTGACATTGACAAAGTGGTAATGGTTTTCAAGAAGACGACGTTACGCCTTCCTTCCTTTTTGAAAGGGTACTGCAGGATGACCAAGAAACAGGTAAACAGTGTTGTAGGCCGTCTCAGAACCCACATCCGGAGGGAGACCCAAATCACACTGAGACAGTACAGAAGGAGTAAAAAGAGTCCGCATGCGGAGCAAAAAGCGGGAAAGGTTTCGGAAAAGCAGCTGACAAACAGAAAGCCCACCACACTTCAGGCACACCCCAACTCCATGTCTAAGCTGTTTTCTTAATTTAGTCGCACTTTTTGATGCGACTGCTCTATCGTGTAAATAGTTAAGACAAAGTTGTGATATAAACATTCTAACACACATGAGGACAACAACACTATGCAGCCCACAACATCCCAGTCTACTCTCTCAGCCTTTTTTAATTATCAACACCAAGGATTCAAGGAAAACAGAAGGCATACTCAAGCTCATTGCATGGTGTCGATGGGAGAGTGACACGGAACACAATGAACCCTGTGAGTGGTTCCATCACCATCACTTCATTGCCGTAAAGGGAAAACAAAAGCCCTGAATCCACTTCGATGTGATGAAGTGGTTGTTGAACTCTCGCAAGTGGCCCTGTCAATATGTTGCAGTCCCAGATGTCACACAGAAAGTTTGTGCCTCTTAGAAAATGCGTAATAGCAAACAGATGTGAAGTCAATGGTGACACTCTCTTTGCGTTCATTGTTTGCGGCAGAACCACCACCTGGGAGTTTGCGGCAGAACCACAACTCTCTGAAAACTGGATGCAGTGAAACCTGTAACTGATCACCGCCTTGGCAAAGAAACTCCTTGAACAGGCTCCATACAGCAGAATAACGGAATAGCTCAGGATGTAACACCCTCCATCCAACTCGACACTTGTTTCACTCAACACACACAGAGACTGGGAACTGAATGATCTCTCAACATCAATCACCACAAACACACATTTCCCCTGTGAATTCCGATTCTTCACCACAGCAACAACCTCATTCACCGCCGACCGATTGAAGAATACCCCATCCACTTCGTGAGTCACAGCAGGGTAACCAAGGCTGACAACAACAGACGTGGCACCAGGATCCCTGTCCGCCAGCCTCCCAATTGACACCCCCAGCATCTTTCCTTCCTCGAAATCGCTTCCAAATCCACCCGCCACAAACCACACGTGATTCACCGCGTGCACGGGATTGCTTTTTTGCGGGCCCAGAACCCTTGGCAGGAGTGACAGCTCGTCGCCAGTTGCCAAGTCATGCAACACGACCCACTCTGATGCACACCCCTCTCTCCAATGCTTTGCCCTCCAGTCGTAAAATGTGACCACCGGACCATCGCCGATGATTCCCATAACAAGCGGTGACACAGCAAACTTGATCAGCCAGTAAATACCCTCGGTAAGGCAATACGGCCCGACTGCAAACCGTCGGCGAGTGTCCATGACAAACTCCCACACCAACCTCACTGCATTTCTAGCCTCGGACGACGATGGTGGTGCGATTTGATTGTGGGACGATGAAGACGAGGAACTAGACCAACCGCACCTTGGGTGCGACACAACGCACAGCGCAACAAATTGATCGATGGCTCGAAGTGTCCCATGAGCCCGCGGTCTGTCTTTCGTCGAAGCCATCACCAAACTGGTTCGGTGTTGTTGGAACCAGTGCCGCGAAGGAAAGTAGTACAAGAAGTACTTCTTGTTCGAACAACTCTGGCGAAATGCACATCGTTACAAACTTAGGGAATCAAGGAAAACAGAAAGGATGAGCAAGTTCATAGCGGCGCCCTTCAGAAGAAGGGAGAGTGACACTGAGCACATTGCAGCCTGTGAGTGGTTCCACCACTATCAGTTCGTCACCACCAAGCGAAAACACCAACCCGGCCTCGGCTTCTGTGTGGGGTTTCGGACTCTCACGAGGGGCCCCGTCAATTCGTTGCAGTCCCAGATGTCACACAGCCAATTTGTGGTGTTGGTCACAACAGCAAACAGATGTGAACTCAATCGGGAGACTGTCTTCACATTCTTTGTTTGTGGCAGAAATATCACTTTGGGGTCGTCTTCTGAGAACTGTACACAATAAGGTGTTGTCCCCAGCCTGGCTATCCCAATGAAACACCTGGAGGACGCTCTTTGCAGTAGAATAATGAAGGAGTGGCCCACAATGTAACCTCCTTTATCCAACTTGATGCTTGTTTCACTCAACACACACATTGCCTGAGAACTGAATGACCTCTCAACATCAATCACCAAAAACACACATTTCTCTGGCATCCTGCAATCCTTCACTGCAACAACAAGTTCATTCACCACCAACTTGTTGAAGATCGCATCTACTTTGTTACCGCTGGCAGAGTAACCAATCCTTACAGCAACAGATGTGACACCAGGTTTCCTGTCAGCCAGCCTCCCAATTGAGACTCTCAGCCTGTTTCCTTCCCACTCATCGCTTTCATGTCCGCTCGCCACAAACCACTCGCGATTCACGGCGTGCACAAGAACGCGTTCCGACGGCACGATGCTCCTCGAGGATTCCCAGAACAAGTGGTGACACATCGAACATGAGCAGCAAGTAAAGATAACGTGAAGGAATGCAGGGCCCGACGGCGAACTGTCGGCGAGTGTGCTTGACCAGCTCCCACACCAACCTCACCGCGTTTATTGCCTCTGACGATGATGACGACGACGCGAGTTGATTGTGGGCCGAGGAGGAACGAGACCAACCGCACCTTGGGTGCGACACAAAGCACAGCGAAACAAATTGGTCGATGGCTCGGAGTGTTGCATGAGGCCATGGTATTGGTTCGTTCGGGGTCGTCATCGTCGTGGACTATGGAAGAAAACTGTACATCAAAAAAAAAAAATGGCCCCTGCCTTGCATAAGAAAGTAAATTCGAGGGGGGGGTGTGCTCCACATGGGGGGGACAAGCGCTGATCTGACAGGTTCTGTTGGAATGTTTCTCCGAACCTTCAGAGTTAGGAGAATCACGTTGGTGGTGTGACCGAAGGGATGTGGAAAGGAGTTTTAGAATAGTTTTCAAAATCACCCTCAAAGTGACCATCGTTCCTTCGTCGAAGTAAAAGGGAATCAAGGAAAACAGAAAGGACGAGCAAGTTCATAGGGGTGCCCTTTAGAAGAAGGGAGAGTGACACTGAGAACAGTGCAGCCTGTGAGTGGTTCCACCACAATCAATTCGTCATCCCCAAGTGAAAACACCAACCCAGCCTCGGCTTCTGTGTGGACACTGATGTGCCCACTGGGGTTCTGGACTCTCACGAGGGGCCCCGTCAATTCGTTGCAGTCCCAGATGTCACACAGCCAATTTGTGGTGTTGGTCACAACAGCAAACAGATGTGAACTCAATTGGGAGACTGTCTTCACGTTCTGTGTCTGTGGCAGAACTATCACCTCGGGGTTGTCTTCCGAAAACTGAACACAATAAGGTGTTGTCCCCAGCATGGCTGTCGCTCTCCCAATGAAACACCTGCAACCGGCTTTTCTGTACATCAAAATGCTCCTGAGGTCCCTTTCTTCCAACTCCACGCTCGTTTCACTCAACACACACAATGACTGGGAACAGAATGACCTCTCAACATCAATCACCACAAACACATGTTTCTCATCTTCCCAGCGATTCCTCACCACGGCAACAACCTCATTCACTGCCGACTTGTCGAATAGAACCCAATCCACTTCGTGAGTCACAGC
>JAHLWZ010000686.1:16428-34128 GCA_020536535.1 Pelomyxa schiedti | reverse complement strand
TTTCGAGTGACCTTCCCAAGCCAATTTGCATACTCGCTCAGCACCCCGTTCCCGACACAGAATGCCTCAGGTTCCAGTCCACCAAGTTCCATATTTTTTTGGAAATATGCCCCTATTTTATTACAAAATCCCTTATTGTATCCCAAAATCGATAAACTGCTCCACCGAAACCGGGCACCTGTGCCCCCTGTGTGCTGTGTGCTATTATGTGTCCCTACCCTACCCAGAGTTGTGTGTCACAGAAAATGCGCATTGCAAAACACAAAAACCACATTCTGTGAAAAATTTTAAAAAAAAGGTGCAAAACGCTGTGGTCACTTCATGTTTGCGCAATTTTTTTTTCGAGTGACCTTCCCAAGCCAATTTGCATACTCGCTCAGCACCCCGTTCCCGACACAGAATGCCTCAGGTTCCAGTCCACCAAGTTCCATATTTTTTTGGAAATATGCCCCTATTTTATCACAAAATCCCTTATTTTATCCCAAAATCAATAAACTGCTCCACCGAAACAGGGGACAGGTGCCCCTGTTTCGGTGGTTACCTCTTTCTCTTTCTCTTTTTTCGTTTGTTCCTTTGTTGTGGCATTGTAAATGTATTTGGTGTTACCAACAGGAAGAACAGGTTTATTGTTGCTGGTGTGTCCTATACCACGTCATTGTTATCGGGGTGTTGGGTTTCTGCTGCTGCCACTATGGTTACAGCAGCCGTTGTGCCAGCCATTGTTGGTTGTGTTGTTGCAGGATCAGGGTGTGGCTCATCAGTGGTATGTGCAGGTGTTTCTGTTGTTTGCCTGGTGTTTGGCTGTTCTGTGGTTGTTGGTTCCTCTGTGAGGGTGGGTGCTTCTCTCAGAGGTGTGGGAATTATGGCTTCCTCATCTGTGTTTAGTGGGGATGGGCTGTGTGGTGGTGAGGGTGGGTCCTGCAGAACAAGAGATGAGAAGTCCGGCTCTGGAAGGCATGTGATATCAACTGCCGAACTTGGTTGTAGTGTGGGTGAAAGTGATGGTGACAGTGAAGGGGATGGTGATGGTGATGAAGGTGGAGGTGATACTGGTGCTGTAGTTGTAGTACATATGGTTGTTGTGCTTGTGCTTGTGCTTACAATTGGATTTGGGGAAGGTACTTTGGCTGGAGATGGTGGAGGTGAGCAACTTGTGTCGGTGTGAGGTGGTGGGGGTGTCCTTGGAACAGCGATTGTGGGATGTGATACTGGGGGTGTGAGGGATGGGGTGGATGATGATGGTACAGGTGTTGCGGTGGCACAAGTTGTAGCACTAGGGCTTGGTTGTAGTGGTTGCCCTATTTTGCCTTGGCCGGGTACGCTAACAGACATGCTGGCACCTGGTTGCTCCAGGGTTGAGAGCTCAGTTGTGAGTGATCTGCTCACATATTCTGCATCAAGGGGGAAGCAGAAAAGTTGATTCATCTTGGCCGCATGAGAGAAGTCATGGAGCAGGAGGCGTGTGTTGGCTATGTTTTGAGTTGTGGGTGGGAGGGGATGTGGATTCAATGGTGTGGTTACTGATGAAAGTAGAGGCTGTCGAGTTCCAGCGAGCTGAGCGAAATTCAGTACCGGAGACTGTGCAGAGTTGGCAAAATATAACGCGGAAATCTATTCTCACCTTTTGGGTCTCAGGCATATAAGTATACATCCTCTCTATGAGAGGTACAAAGGCTCCACGAGGGAGCTTACTGTGCAAACAGTCATACAAGAAAACCCATTCATGTCTACAAACGTATGTTTAGAAAATAGACTAAAAGTAAGTACATACTGCATGAAAACAGAATCTGGCATAACTAAAAGTAAATCAAGTAATTTACAAGCCGCCAATGTTAGTTCTGCATCAACGTCCACAGCGGATTGGCGACTCAAAGTCCCAATTAACTCCGACAATGCTAATGGCCACATGTACTGTACTTGAGTTCCAGAGAATTTGATAAACATCACCCGCAGGCAGTGGAACACCTTGGAAAGGTTTACTGTTACTGCCGAACCAGATAAGTTACCTGACAATGAACCATGGTGTAATTTGGAATCTATATAAGTGTTAGAAGAGTGAAAGTAAGTCCGGCTTACCCTTAAAACAGAAACAAGTTGCTCCCGGATCTGATTTTTATATTTGGAATAATGATCAAGTGGGGCAGACAATAGCACAAATGCAAGCCGCCGTAGCCAACGGGATTTATTGATCATATCCTGTTCTCTTGCTGTAAGTAGAGTTGGGGGTTGCAACACTTTCATCAGTGATTCTGTGTACAAGTGAGGAAACAATGAAGAAGTGACGGGAAAATAACTGAGAAACTCTGTAAAAACAGGGGCGACAAGTGTATTGACAGGGATCATCCAGTGCAAAAGATGCTGTGGTTCCACTGCAAAAAAGTCATTGTCATTGAAGACCTCATTCACAAGATTTTTCCAATGCCTTGCTGCCCAGTTGTATTGGCAGATACTTGATACAAATTTGACTGCCGCCTCAACATTGGGAGGGCTTCCAGGTCTTTAGACCATGTTACCTTACTTCCCAATGAAGACGCAACATACCCTTTGTAGTGTACAAGAGCAGTTATTGGTGGGAGAAGCGTGTTCATTATGGCAGGGATTTTTGGATCTTTTTCTTTTTCTTTGTCATCAAACAAAGAATCCATCAAAGGTAAAAGTTGGACAGTCAAGGCCTTGAAGATGCCTACAGATATCTGGTAGTGCTGGGGATCCTTCACTGAGGTACAGTTAGGTTGTGGTAGAGTGGATATGTCTGAGCTACCATCTTCTGTTGAAACTTTTTCCAGTGGCTTAGCTTCGCCCCCGCGTGGGGTTACTACTGGTGAGCTGTTAGCGGGGCCTGTATTACTTGTAGCAGCAGATATGGAAGCAACGGTTGAAGGGGGCATAAAAACGCCCAAACCAGGGAAACCAGTAATGACTGGTTGTTGGGATTCAGCGAGCAAGTGGGGATCAGAGCTTGCAAGTGCGGAGATTGCCACATCAAATAGACGTTGAATCAAGTCTTGCCGCTCTCGCCTAGAGTTATAAGAGGGATGAACATGCTTCTTATCTTCTGTTGCAACAGTCCGATTGAAAAAGACATGAGCAAGGCTGGATGATATTCTATCAAGGACAAGTAACCCATGAAATATACTTACTTAATGAGAGGTAAGACGGTCTCCATTGACCAGAGATTAGCACATTGCCTCACCAAGGTTGCCACCTGTAATTTTATAAGATAGCACAATGCTTATGGGGTTGAACCTGAGGCCAAGATGTTAGGACTTGTTCAACAGGTTGAGCCTGCTCCAGGTATTGGCTCATGAATGCAAGAGCTATTTCCTCTCGCCTTATTGATCATTAAGGGAGGAGTAAAATACGAACCTCATGTACAAGGAACTTTGGGTCTTTTTAGCTGCACGGGAGGAGGCAAGACCGATAACCACGGCTCCAAAGGCAGTCACAGTGGCATCAACAGGGAAAGAAAGACTATTAAGTAGCCCTATAACGACGGAATTCAGGCTTGAGTCCTGAAAAGGGTGAGCCGGCAAACAATTCAGGGAGGATACTTTTTCAAGAAGAGACAGTATAGCAGATGCAACTTCATTTGGATACTGCTGTAATAAAGGTTCCATAATTCGTTCCACCTGTAATGCTGATTAATGCCATAGTATTTTTCTCTTATTTTGTTTTACTTGGTCTTGGATGGTATACTTATTCTGGACTCGGTCAGAAGCAATTGGGCTCTATAATAGTTTGAGGTTATACCGGAATAAAGTGTTTGGTACCTTCAGTAACAACTGTGTTTGTTTCACTTCTGTTGTTGCATAAATGTCAAATAAGGCCTGCATGACGAGGGGCAGAAGAGAAAAAACAATATCACGCATTGCCCCAACAGCAACTCGAACTTTGGCCTCGCTACCCTGAAACAAATTAAAAATTGTAAATCTTATGGGAATTGGAAGCACACAAAAAATAAAGAACTGCTGACATTTACAGCATCTTTAAAGAATCCAAACACAGCCGCACCAAATCCTAAGCCCAATGGCCCAAGTCCTTGTGAGGCACCTTTGGCCTCAGCTTCACTAAATGCACATGTCATTTACAATGAACTGTAATAAGAACTAGAACTACCTTTTATTGGACTCTGTTATTCTGTCCGTGGAGTATTTCAGGATTGTATCAATGGCCTTGAGAAGCATCAAGATATCCTTGACAGCCAAGCTGTCAAAGATTGATGTTTTGAAGGATGACACTATGTCACACCTTGAAGTTTGTGTTGTTAGCTTTATCTACCTTTGAGTAGCGTACAAACACTGTAACACTGGTCCAACAATCATTGTTGATGTTGTTGATAAATATGGGAGGCAGGTTGTAACAAACTCAAGCCAGTAGAACCGCACATTCTTGTGAGATGGTTGTAATAGCCCAACAATCAATGTTTGCATGAACATTGGAGAGGCACTGACGGGTTCCTGCACTTGCTGCTGCTGAGGATTGGTTACATCCATGGCATCTAGTTGAACTATTGTGCGCATCAATAGCAGTAGGTGCACCTTACATTGAAATCAGCAAGCAAGAAGAAAACGGAAACGTAACTTGTAAAACAAGATTAGAACCACTGACAGCTTGTGCTAGAGCTTGTAGAACCGGGGTTTGTAGTAGATTAGCAAAGTTCTTAGCCAAAACTGGATTTGTAAGCTAGAGTACAAATTAGGACTGTTAAAAAGATGCAAACCCAACCTTGAGGAGGATAAATTGAATCAAATCTGTGGCAGTGGTTTGAATGATGGCATTCGCTTCAAGGAAATCCTTGTTGGACTCGTCTGGCACAATTCCCTGAATAAACCTGACTGCGACTACAATGATCAAATCCTGACAGAAGGTGAGTGGCACGTCAACTTTTAGTGCATTTGAGCATACAATGTAGTTATTTGTGGGAATGAAGAGGAAGTCAGACCCCCCAGCAGAACCACCTGGAGTTGAATGACTCACATTCAAAATGGCTATGTCTTTGCTTAGGGTTTTATTGGTAACATGTTCCATAAAAACCCGGAAATCACATTCAATGATAACCTGCACACTTTAAGAAATACACATAGATTATTATTTCTATACCTTAAGAAGTTTCAGCATATAAAGGACCTGCTTAGTATCGTAAGTACCTTCATACTGACAATTTTCCTTTCTCAGGGTACTTTAGACTTGAGTCACTTTCAATTTACAAATTATCACCTTTACCTCAAATCCAACAATACTCTCATGATAGGATCAAGAATTCTGTACCGGTGTCAGAGGGGCTGTGTGTGGATTTGAAAAAACCTTTCTGCTCTATTAATTGAATCAGCGAGCCAAGTTTTTCCAGTAAGAACAATATCTGGGTTATCATCATGCAGTGTGGCCAGCATATGGAAGAGAATTGGACTAAAATGATCACAGACTTGGGTGGCACCAACTTCACCAGTCAGTCTCCATAATCTGAGAAGAGGTTAGTTACAGTTTCCGTTAGAGGGAGAATGTACAAAGCAAATCTTTGATAAGCCTCAACACGACTCTGGATAGAGCCTTCCAACATTTGTTGTGAAAAAGAGTCAAATATGAGCTAGCAGTAACATTGTTAGATCGCTTTCTTACGAACTTTAAGCACATACTTGATCACAGATGAGCTCAAGGGACAAAAAAATCTCGGCGACTAAACTTGCGTTAGTATCCTTTATAGTGAAAATGGGTACAAACCTTCATAGTGCACCTCAGATGACGAGTGATGAAGTAAACTCCACAGCTAAGATAGAATTAGTTGTGTCAATATTTTAAGGATACCTTTTTTACAATCTCTTTTAAAGTTGTGTTTGAGGCAAACGATTTCCAAAAAGTGTGTTCTCCCAAATCTTCAACTTTGAGGAGCTGAATAAAAGTCTTTACCGCAATACAAACAACACATCCACTTTCAGCCTATTTGTATGTTATCGTTATCACTTTCCACATTTTATTTTTTTGGCATGTTTATGTTAAGTTTCCTGGTGGTTGCAGAATTCTAAAACGTACATAGAAGCATTCACTTAGACATTGAAACCAGGAGTCAATTTCGGGAAGCACAAGCACATCTTGACTTTCCAAGTGGTGTAACTCTTGTTTAATATCTGCTTCCAATAATGGACTCAGGGCTGGAATGAGGCAACTTAATCCGGAATTTGTCTTCTCTACAGGAACGGCCACAGGGGGAGGGTGCTAACGCATTTTGGATAAGTCACAAATAACTAGTAGTAGTTTCGCACATGGAGCAAAGACCGGGAGTGTATTTCAAGCAAAATATTGGTGAATAGGGCAAATATCGACACCATTTCATGCTGTGATGTTATATGGGCATGCGTAATATCCACTTGCTTGCAAAATGCAATAAAAAATTGAACAAAACCGCGTGCACAAGAGAACATGATATCGTGGGGGTAGTTCCCTGGGGAGGTACTCACTTTTGGAGTAGGGGAATTTTGTTCAGTCTAACCAAAAGTCAGTGTGAGTCAAAATGAAGGGAGCTTCAACTTGGATTTCTCTGGCAGGAATTTTGCCAAGAATTTTAAGTGACAGTTGCAGAGCAGATTGAAGTGGTATCCAGTTCCCTGTCTGTAGTAGATTCTTTTTGTGTATGAGCAAAAAAAAAAAAACCTAAGGGCAGGAATCATACCGGCAAGCCAGTCAAAATTGATAAAAGAAGTTGTGGAAGACAAACAGAGACTACCGTGACGAAATCCTCAGTGGAATTGCTTGATAAAATTTGAAGAATTGAATCAAGAATAGGAATGCTCTGCCAATTAAACCGTGAACAAGGGAACTGTAAGTTGAACTTAAAACCTCGAATTTCGAATCGGCTTTGTTCAAGTCACTGTGTATGTACTGACACAAAAACTTCCAGAGTCTTGCCAGTTCAAGTGATTCCAGGAATGCACTAACTGCTTTTGTCACCTATCAAATGGTGGGAAAGGTGCCTCAATTTTGTTTGTACCTGTTGTGAGAAAGGATTTGCATCACGATAGTTGAAGATTAAATGCAGGACATCTTCCAAGACTCCATCAAGGATTTCTACACCAATCTACAATAACTAAAAAAGAGCTTGATGAAGTGCGCTCCAACCTCATCTTTATCAACCAAACATTCAATCACACGGATTGGTTGCAGCAATTGGCTTTCTGAAGTAGGATTTTGTAATGATGAATTGAAAAGTTCCTGGTATATTTTTAATGGAGGATGTGGAAGAAAGGCTGAGACACCTTGATTGCCATAAGTGTGGATGCTTTGGAATATTTAACAAAGAAATCCGGGTCGCTTTGTGCTCCTTTCTCAATACCAAGCAACCAATTGTACAAACGCCTGTTAAGGGAGACTTCACGCCGTATCACTAGTTGAAGAGCAGCTGCAATCAAGATATGCAAAGTGGGTTCCACAAACAATCTAAGAAGTGGTTGGGGGGAAAAATGTATTCATCATCTCACTGTGAATCCAGTTTGAAATGAGTGCAAATAAGCTCAAGAGTCTCACGCTGCACCAGAATCTTGTCACTCCGCAGAGATTGCACCAAAGCTTGGAGCACCAGAGTGTCCTTATCGGGAATTAAAGACATTGTATCTGGAAGAGGAACTCAGAACTTGAGGGAAAAAAAAGTTTTGATTACCTGCAGATATGGGAGGAAGCCTCTCCTTCAAATAATGCAGGGCAGCAAACCTCACGCTGCCATTCTAGACGTAGTCTGAGTGGCAGGGGAAAAGGGTGGAGGGGAAAATACCTGCATCAGGGATTTCCATACTGCACGAAAGAACTCAGTTTCATCTGAGTCCCGACGGATGGTATCAAGCATCTGCAGCACCTAGGTGGCAGTCAATTGGGTCAAACAAAATGGCCATTGTAGCCTGAGGGTAAAATTCAGAGCTTTGTTCTTCAATGCCAGAGAGAAGAGACATCACCAGTCCTTTCAGGCAAGGAATAAGGAATTTCTTCTGAGGTAGATAGTATTGATCGATAAGCTTTAGGATCTTGGGCTGAACGGCAATGAGTACGGCTAGTGTATTGTTTCTGCAACCGAACCTTAACAGTCATAGTAGCTGGAGGAAACAGTGCAAAAATTCCTACGCTGTACATTCCTATTTCTTGTGCAAAAACTTCTGGCTGTTTACTGTAAATAGGAGGAAAGAGGGAAAAATGGCACTGAATACATGTATTCTTGCAAACATGTGCTCATATACTTCCAGTGCTTTAGAATGCACACCACCGGGGAGAAGGTGATTAAGACACTGATTGACACGCCTGCAAATACTCATCTTGAGTGGCACAACAGGCACGCTCCTGTACTTCTCCAGAACCTAAATTCAATGTGGTATGGTTTCCCCAGGGGAAAAGAAAAGGTGAATTAGTGTTAAGAAGGAAGAAAAAGGACACTCACAGATAGAAGAGCCTGGAGGTATTTGATGAGGTCGGCCCACTCGGCTGCCTTGTCAAACGCACGCAGTGCCGCCCCTATTCTATCCCCAAATGACTTGGCCCGGCTGCGGTCCCTCTCCGTTTTCAGGCACGCAAGCTCCACGGCACATACTGCATTTATGGGTCGGCCAACCCACATCAACAACACAAACTACAACAAGCAGGGCGAAATGGGTGGGCAAACCAAAAAACTAGTCAAAAAACCACGGAGAGGGAACACAACGCACGCTCATCAGCCATTATGGGTGTCAATCAACCAATCAACGGCTACTATTAAATTGGAGGTTGGGGTTGCGGGTTTTGGTGGTGTGACGTGTACAGCTACCCCGGCTCCCCACCAAGTTTTGATTTCAAACAAATCACAACGCTCCATTACCGGAAAGAGGGAGGACCGCTCGCACCTCTGGGTGGAGAGACATGGGAGCTCCTACTGACCCCGTCCAGGTGCCACCTCTTCGAGAGCCGATGATCACAAATGTGGAGGACTAAGTTGGGAGCAGGAACAAATGGAACCGCATTGAATAGTGTCGTGGTTCGCACGTGCGGGCGGCAACACAACAATGGCAACTACGATTACAGCGGGGCTGGGGTGGACGGGGGTAGTGGCTTATGGGAGCGCGCTGGTGGGGTGCGTGTACGCCACGGCGGTTGTGGGGTGCGGACGAGGACGAGGGCGCGAGGGGGGTACTACTAGCAGCAGCAGTGGCACACCGCGGCGTGGCCCTAATGTATGCCCGTATGCCCATATGCCCATATGCCCCTGTTCTTGATTGTGGGTGGCTGGTGGCGGTCACTATTATCATTCTAACGTGGGAGTGTAGTTCAAGATGTTATATGCCGTAATGATAGACGTATTTTTGGCGCGTATGTAGTAGTCTGGGGGTTTTATATATTTTTTATATTAGATATCGTCGAATCTTACACTGCAGGAAGTGAGGTGCGGATTGTTTGTCTTGCACACCGTCGTTTCTTTATCCAGCGACCCATCATGGTGGTTGCTCGCCTTTAGCTTGAACAGAATGTGTCTTGGATTATTTGCTGCCACCTATGTTCCTATTTGTTACTGGTGGTGAGTAGCCCTCCTCACCATTGTTGTAAGTAACTATATTGTCAAGGTTCGGAACTATCAGAGCCCTTTCCAAGTTAGGTGACACACTCCTTTACAGTGACAAAATATGTTGTGTTTCCCATCTGCTTTTTATGATCTTACCTTTTTTTTTTTCCCCCTTAGTGGCCAACTATGAAATGCTAGGAAGGCAAAAAAGGCTGTTCTTTTATGCATGTGTATTAGGCGCTTTTGCACTTCACGTTGTTATTGTTGTTTGGATTGTTTTCACGGCTCCTATGAAAGACTGGAGATGGAGCGCCCCTTTTAAAGAGATGGCCAGGGGTGTACTCTTGAAGACAAAAGAGATCTTCGCAAGTAAATTTTCACATTGTACTTCCGTTACTAACTCAAGTGTACAGATCAATGTTACGCTTTTGTACAAATGGATCACGTTGTTATTAGAGTTGGGTCTGTGGTGCATGGAGCACTACTCTTTCTTATTGGATCTGTCTTTCTCTTCTTGAGTTACAGACTTGTATACAAGTTATGGGGAAGAAGATGGCCAACCAGAACCAGATTGTGGGTGCTTCTCTACCCTGCTTGTATCAGTTTGTGCTTTCTTCTTCGCTCAATCATGGTGTTGACTATTGCATTACACATTTATTGTGTAATGTGGCTCTTCGTTCTTTTTGGCATGATTGTTCCTGAATTGCTTCTTACATTCCTGTTTGTTTATGGAATGACACGGCATGACACCTACTTCTTCTTCAGTGCGCAGTGCCTCTTTTTTTTCCCGCGTTCTAACATTCCATTCCACCCACAGTTGGAGCGGCACTTCAAGTGAGTGAGGAAACTCCCCTTCTTGAACGTGTATCAAAACCACCGGAAACCACAAAGCCGCACATTCATAACAACACAGCGGACCCGAATATATCTGACCCCGGTGATGACGACGACGATGGCGATGATGATTCTGAGTGGGACACGAGGGATGACAGAGGAGGCACAGGAAAGAAACCCACCAAATATCCGCGTGTGGTGTTGTCTCTGCAGGATGAGTACAGCAGCAGCTCATTGTAATGAGGCTTGATTGTGAATTTTGATAGAGACCCAAAAAAAAAAGGCAAGAGTATGAAGAAGACTACAACTTCTCTTTGTTGTTTTTCTTGGCCTTCTTCTCCTTTTTCTCCTTCTTGAGTCTTTTCTTCTCCTTTTTTTCTCGTTTCTTGTCCTCTTCTTCCGTGTTGTCAGAGGGCTGGGGTGCAAAAAGGTGTCCCTGCCCAATTTCAACCTGCACAGTGGGTGTTACATAGACATTTCAATCCGATTTTGTTTGTTTCGATGAGGGATGGATGAATGAAGGGAAACCTTGTTTCTATCGTCGTGAGGTGGTACTACTTGACCACCCCAGCCTTCAAGGTCAACAGCAAGGTCTCCTTGGTCCTCAACGGCAATTGCAGTGTCACTTGATATAAGGCTCTCCATTTGGGATGTGGTGAGGTTACATATTTCATCAAAGTCTATGCTGAGAGCTTCCAGGTAGTTTTGCTTGAATTTAGTGAAAGGGCACATCCCGGTGCTTTCAAATTCATATTCACAACCTGTGATAAAGTTAAAGGAGTGCGAAGATAGGCTATTGGACCTGGAAATGCTATTTCCTTTTCATTGAATAGGAGTTTCACAGCAAAGGAGTAGTTGGATACGGCGGATTGGTGGGCTGGGGGAGTGGTGCAATTGTATAACAAGAATGCAACATTAGTGCAGAAAGTTCCAATGATTGAATCTCTCCACTTTCGGTTCCTAATCGCTGTTGGGTCAGTTGCGGCAGTGAGAGGTTCAGGGTCCTGGAATAGTCCCTGAATATTGCATTAACTAAAGAACGGGGCCAAAACCACTCACCAGTAAAGCATAGAGAGGGAGCATAGTCTCAGCATGCGCGAATCTGAAGGAAAGGGATTAGAATAGATGATTAAAATATCTTATTATAGAAATATTTTCACATTTCAAGCACCTGGACTTCGCTGTGTAGTAATACTTGGAGTTCACATCGTGATTTACAGTTGCATCCATGATTTTGTAAATTTCTTGGAGAAGGGGAGCCGCACAGTGGTAGTTGATCTTATGACCGTACCCCTGGGGAAGAGGTTTCGAAACAAAGAAAATTCGGAGAATATATACTCTCTCCCAGTAACTTTCCAGGTCTTCGATATACTCCAGAATAGTCACATCCTCTTCATCAAATAAACTGCACCACTTATCTGAGGTACCTTGTACAGCAACATCGAACTGGCACGCACTCCTATTTCAAGTAAATAAAAAGAGGGAGGGGACTTTTGTTGAACCAGATGGTATCAACCTCTTTCTCTGATATTCTTGTGCCGAGTCCTACATGATCAGTTAAATCCTGAAGAAAAAAGAAAGAAAACTTGCCCAGTTTTTGTGTAATCTTATCCTGGATGGTAGGGAGATTGCTTTGAGCATACAGATTGGCTTCGTTAAATGTACTTGCGTTTTTGTGGACCTGATGTTACTTAGAGACATAGATTGGCAACAAACAAACTTGAGTCTGATAAGCATCACAAAGAGAAAAAAATCTGAGAGTATAATCGAGCGAAGCACTCTCACTTAAGATCGAGAAGGGGATAAACTGACAATCGGAAGAGGGCTCGCACCCTGTATGGAACAGTCCAGCACCAAAAGCTGTTGCACTTTGGGATGTTCTCGGTTTCTGGGGAAAAGATTAGTAGTAATAACAGAGGAGGTGTCTCATACGTGAGTGCACTGCATGGGATGAGTGTTTGGGTTGTAGTCGCGAAGCAGCGGGAACCGCTGCGAGAATCTCTGCCCAACGGCGAAGAGTTCCCTCTGCCCAATTCCGCTCAGTGCACCAGCAAGGGCCATTGTGTAAGGTGAGGTCCAATCCTTCCGTCTGGCTGTCAGAACATACCCATTCCACTTCTTCCATCACATCATTACCTTTATCCACTTCAAGGAATCAGGCAAAGCGGAATCCTTCAGCAGTGGTATTAAAGTCTCTTCCAACAGAGAAAACCGCTGGCAGATGAGTCAATGAATCACCCAAAATAGCGAAGCAATCACAGATCACAGGCAGGCAGGCAGGCAGGGTCAGGGAAGATTAGGGTTAGGGTTAGGGAGGTACCTTGATAGTTGGACCAGTGGGGTACCGGGACCCGTGGCGTGCGATGGTCTGTATGTTGACGAGGGTGCACCTGCCGCCCCCAATCAACTCCACCGTCCCATCGTTATCCTCTGGTCGCCACCAACTCCCCCCCTTCCCTTCTTGTACCACAACCACAGCCTCTTCCTCTTCCTCTTCCTCTGCCCTTGACCGTGACCCACCTCCCTCTGTATCTGGTACTGTACGTGGCTGGTGGGTGTGGGCCGTCGCCGTAGAGGTAGTAGCAGCACCGGCGCCCCCAGCCCCAGCCCCAGCCC
This sequence comes from Pelomyxa schiedti, assembly GCA_020536535.1. NCBI lineage: Eukaryota > Evosea > Pelobiontida > Pelomyxidae > Pelomyxa > Pelomyxa schiedti. The sequence goes on along the minus strand of JAHLWZ010000686.1, from coordinate 21,173 downwards.
CAGCCCCAGTGCGCGCCCCCGGCTGGCCGCCGTCACCCACCACCACCTCTTCGTGCATCGGGGTTCCGGTGGTGGTGGTGGCGGCGGCGGCTGCCTCGGGCAACATCAGCAGATGGGCCTCTGGTATGCGCGGCGATGGTGATGACGGGTGGCGGTAGGGTGTCTTGGTGCCCAGGTGGTGGCTGATGTCATATGACGACGAGGCACAACCACCAGCCCCTACCAGCGCCACCACAACAACAAAGACCAACAGCGTTGTTGTTGTCGTTGGCGATGCGATTAACTTTACTCGTGCACCGGTGCCCATCACCTCCTCGATCGGCACGTCGTGCAAAATTCTGCTCTTCAACTAAGCTGGGACCAAGTTGGAAGTACACTAACGGTGCTGGCAGAGTGCTACGGGGGAGGATATTTGCACATAAATTCTCAGAGAGAGTAAATCCAGGAGCAAGCCTCAGGAGCCACCAACAAGTGATTCGAAAAAAAAAAAACATCACGGCAAGGATGTTGGAGTTGGAGCTGACGCCAGGAGTAAGCGCGGGGCCATTCAAGATAGGTAGAAGCACACTTGGTTGAGTGCTATTATGGGATGGGGAGTGATTTCTGACATAGGGGCATCGTTCAAGGAGGTGTCAGCCATCGTGGAATCGTCGCGGTTGATGACGAGCGTGTGTGTCAAGTACAATGACAAGGTATCCCATAACTTTTTTTTTTTTTGATTTTTGTGCACTTTTAAATGAGATGTTATTGTTGTACAGGAACCACTGTCACAGGACATACTGATGGACTTGACTGATAATGGCATCCTACTCAGATTTACACCTGATACGCAGGTGTGGTGTGGTGCTTCCACGTGGGCATGTCTTCTCACGTCATTTAGAGGCTCAAAACCGTGGAAATATATAAAGTTCACAAGGTGATGTTGAAATACGGCGTGCTGTTTTGTGAAGATGCATCTGTTGCTTTGTACGCGCATTTTCCGACCTTAAGGTAATTTATATATCTACAGGGGAAGAACGGATGGAACGCAAGTGTTCCCGCCAAAGTTTGTACATATTTATGAGCATGTTGGGCTCACATATTCCGGGGATTATTCTAGTGACTTCTCAAAGTATACACTGTACTATCCGGTCGGCGTTTATGGTTCATCCATCACGTACCCTAACCCTACTTAGGGTTTGTATTTTATTTTTGACATACCACCCGAATACCGGCATTTGCTGACAAAGCATGCTCCAGACGGTTAAGAATAGCTTTGTTGTCCAACCAGTGACTTTGATTAGAGCACCCATGTGAGTTTCCAGACAGATTTTCTCCCAGTGCATCTCGTATTTCTCTTTTCTATGGCACCCCTAGTTCTCCGACCTTGCCACCATTACCCCCAGACTCACATTACTTTGAGCAAGTCATTGTTCAAGTAAGTTATGACGGAACTCAAACTACAAATTCATCAAATTAAGATCACCAAAGGATTGTGGTTTCAGAAGCGGAATTGCGTTATTCCCTTCTTTGCCTCTGTGCAAGTATGCTTAGTTCCCCGTTTGTTTTATTTCACACGTACAGGATGTTCTGAGTGATCTCGGTGCGCCCTCTGAGATATTCTATAAGGAAGAAGACAAAATGAAAATTCACTCACCAATGCAATACAACAGCGATCTCCAGCCATCTGGACCATCTGCAACACCTTCATCCTCACCAAATGCACAGTCGCAGCCCACCACATCCTCCACTTCTGCAAGCAACCCTTCCCTTGCTTCATCCAATGTATCCAGTTCTGGAGGTGCTGGTGGCGTTTACAAAGGTGCAACGCATCGCTCAGGCTGTGGAGACTATTTCTACAACTATTATGACTATGGATTTGACATACTATTCGATTGGCAGGCACACACAGTGAGAAAGTTTGTGCTTCATTGCAATTTTCCAAATCACTACGAATTCAACAGGTTTTTGGCCACTTGTTTTGCGTGCGACATTAATTTTTGTCCCCAGATATACAAAATGCAACTTCGCAATCCAAGTTCCAACTCCAGAGCAACAACGACTCGATAAACTTGTGGCTGACCTCCAACAGCTCATGATAACACAACAACAGCAACAATTGCAACTCCAGCAACAGTACATGCAAATGATGCAATCAGCCACAAGCCAACAACAGCAACAGCAATTGATTCAGCAATTTACACAGCAACAACAGAGTATGATCCAGCAACAGCAACAGCAGCAAACAACCTTACAGCAACAAATAACCCAGCAAAAGCAAACCCTCCTACAGCGGCAAGCACAGACACACACAACAGACACCGCTCCCCCAAATTCTACATCGCAAACTCCCACCACTACGCAAACCGAGGCAGTCCAACAAGAAGCACCAAGCCAAGCAACTGTTCAGACCGATAATAAAGAAACACCGCAAGGGACACAAACAAACGCCAGCAGTTCTAATGCGGCACCGGAACCAACCGATCAAGATGAACCAGGTAAATCCCATTTTATTTCCTATTCATTCCAGTTTACCAAAATACAGCATACTCATATACTACCATCACACCAGATACAAAGGTAACACCAACAAATTTCCAATCACCCATTGTCTAACTTCGAGTTCCCCCCGCTACGCCAAGTGGGATCAAGTGAGTCAGATATTCGGACCATGTGGGAAGCCCGTAGTAAACAACCGCGGTTCAACAGAGAATCCCTTTGGGCCCACGTTCTTCCACGGCTACAAGAACATCATCTTTGAGGTGGGCTACCTCCTCGGTCATTCCTACCATTCTCCTTCTTACTCATGTATATCACCAGGTCCTCCCCAACGGCCACTTGGCCTCGGTCTGCCTCTTCACCGACTGACCCAACACGCAGCCCTGAGCCTTTTTTTCTGTTCCATGTCCAGAAAGGATAATAGTACAATCTGTCGATTTCGAAGTCACACAGAGCGCACAATCAACACACCAACACGCTCGAATGTGGGGAGCAGACTGCTGGGACGACGTAATAGCATCGTCATCATCGTCGGGCACGCGTGGGCGGTCACCGCCGCCTCGGCTCTCTTCGTCGGGCTCGGCCCTCCCGCGGTCACCCACCCCGCCATCCCCGACATCGTCGTCGCTGTCGCGCAGTAGCAGCGGCGGGGGGGGTCGCCCGCGGTCGCCACCATCAGCCAAGACCCCCTCCGCGTCGACAGCAACAGCAGCAACGACAGGAGGGGGGAGCAGGGGGGGAGGGGCGTACCCGCCACTGTCGTCGGCCACCACAGCCACAACCACCACGCCCACTAGTAGCAGCAGCACTACGGGGGGTGCCACTAGGACAGGGGGGGGAGGAGGGGGGGACGACGGGGGGGTGCCAGCGACCTTCGAGGAGTTCTATGACCACTTGATGGGGGTGTCGACGCGTCACATTGTAATGACTGAGCCACCACTGCCGACGTCGCCGTCGTGCCACGCCACGTCGCCGTGCGTCCCTTCGTGACCCATCCTATTCATGCATAAACCTTATAATTATACATGTGTTGGTGTTGTGTACATTCTCTTATAAAACGAAGTGTAGTACGCCGAGTGAAGGGACTACGACACACTCTGTATCTTCTTCTCATACAACGAGCGCCTCTACTGCTACTGCTACTGCTACTACTACTAGTAGTGCAACCGCCAAGCCGGATGCCACCGCAGCGCACAGCAGCAGCAGCGTTGCTGAGGGTGAAACGGACGAGTGTACAGTTTGTGGCGGGGAGATAGATGTACTGTCCCTGTCTCGTGGGTGCAGTGTCACGCCTTACCCGTGCGAAGGTCACCCATGCATGTGCAGGCAGCCCAGTTGTCATGTCGAGTACGTGCAGGTGCGATTACCTTTTTATGTACACAAACTTGCCAAAGTCCTTGACATTCTGCACAGAAAGGACCACAAAAAATGAAGGTCTTCCCATGTTGTTCCAAGTGCCTTGCACATGGTTTTTTTCCAGTCCCGCCATCTTTTTGTTCTTCCTAACTTCCATAGTGCTGTGGACAACCACTAACGATTTCATGAAGAAGCAACACCGGTATCGTGGAAAATGCCCCTTTTGCAAAGGTAACTTCTCATTGCATCATTTTACCTTCACTCATTTTTTCTTCCAGCCGAATTCTGTCATGAAGACCTTGTTATTCTCTCATTTCCTCCGGCCAAGACTCCATCACCTCCTGTGTCTCTTCCTCCTCCAACAACCCCTCCTCCTAAAAAACCACCACCACCCTCCAAGAAGAAGCATCACTAAAAACCAACAATACGAGCACCACTTCACCCACCACTCCCACATCTTACTCACTTGTAAAAGGCAAGGGCCAAAAAATAAACTGTCTCTTGTACACAACAAAACAAAAAGGGTTAAGTATTAACAACAAGCTAGTTACTTCCAGTACTAGTACTGGCACTACTGTTTGCAGAAATGACCCTTGGTGATGGCGATGGCGATGGTGATGAACCAGTACTGAGGCAGGTGGATGATGGTGATGGTGATGGAGCTCCAGTGCTGTTTGTTCTTGTGGATGTGGGTGCCCCTGTGCTGCTTGAGGGTGTTGTTGTGTTTGTTGGTGCCCCGGTGCTACTGCTTGTTGATGTGCTGGATTGGTTGTTTGAGGTTGCTGGTGCAGCAATGCGGGCCTGTATTAGTGTTTGAATCATGTCAGAACACTTGCCGGAAAGCTTGGTGGTCTCTAAGTCATGAGCAAAGAATAAATTCGGAGCAATGGTGATGGCTGTTGTTATGTGAG
>JAHLWZ010000686.1:0-11954 GCA_020536535.1 Pelomyxa schiedti | reverse complement strand
CCTCGTACCCATAATCGTGAGCCGGGTCCCTCGCTGTTTCCGTTGGCGTGGCAGGTGGTGCCTGGGGGCCATTGTCGAGGGGAGGCGGGGGGTTGCTCTCGATGTAAGAGAGTATCACCTCCTCCTCGTTGGTGTCGGACGAGGCGCCAGCCGACATTGCGTTTATCGAAAAAAACAATTTTGATTAAACTCAAAAAACGAGAACGAGGCTGGGGTGATGATGCGACGAGATGCTGCGTGAGTGTCGTACCTAATTTGGGCTTGGTGGAGCTTGTGGCAGTGTATTATGGGTTTATGAAGTCTCACTCATGTTTCTCTATTTGTTTCCTTGTAGGTTGGCGATTAAACGGCTACAAGTGGAATACAAGAGTACGTGGGGTTCCTTCTTTAGATTTTTCCCATAATAGTGGCACACAGGGATACTTGCAGACCCACCTCCTGGGGCAGCAGCGGCTCCTGTGAACGACTCCAACATGTTCCTTTGGCAGGCTGTAATAATGTACTTTGCTTGTTCCACTTTCGCTTTATCATTCTATGTAATAACGGATTAGTGGGCCGCCAGACACGGATTACAGTGGAGGGGCATTCACTGCAACACTCACGTTTCCCTCTGACTATCCACTGAGTCCGCCTAAAATGTAATAGGCCCTTGTTTCTATTCTATGTGCTCATCCCATTTAGGAAGTTTCAGTGCCCAATGTTCCACCCAAATAGTAATCCTTATTTACGCCGGGAGTACCTAATGTTAATTTGTTTTTCCTTGCAGTATTCCCGTCTGGTGAAGTTTGTATATCAATACTACATCCTCCAGGTATATCTTTACCCAACATGTATTGCTCCCTTATCACACCACCAGGGGAAGACCCAAATCACTACGAATCGAGTGTGGAACGCTGGACACCGGTTCAATCTATCGAAAAGATTTTAGTATCAGTTATCTCTATGCTTTCAGGTGCGCCATGTCTCTCACCAACCCTCAATTTTCATTCACTTTCAAGTACAGAACCAAATATAGAAAGTCCTGCCAATTTAGATGCCGCGGTAATTGATATATATATATATTATTTTAGAGTGCTAAACTACATCTAACTACAAAAACCAGAAACTGTACAGATACAATCGAGGTGAATACACAGCCCGTGTGAGACGGACTGTAGAGGCCTCTCTGGCAATGGTGAATAGACAACTGCCCAGAAATCCCCCAACTCAACCAGCAACCCCTGCAACTTCTTCTGCCTCAGCATCCACCAACACCACTTCCCCAACACGCAGGTCATAATGAAACTATGTATACCTCCGGAGAAAACGCAATAGAAATAATTTTTTCCATCCAAAATTCTTTCAGAGCATAGAAATGCAAAACACATTGATGGAACTGGTGGAGTCAACAACACCATGATCCTTGGCACGACCTTCAAAGCCGTTCGAGAGTGGCCTGAGACAGTACAACATACAGCCGGGTCCTGAATAATTAACTTGAGCACCACCACCAATGACAACTCCCCCTTCACATTGCATTGCGCGGGCTGCCTTCCACCCGATGCAGCTGGGATTGGCAGCATCGCTGTTGCTTGAAACTTGCTGGATTTTGATGCGGAGAGGTGGCTGTCCTCGCTTTGGTGCCACACCAACCGCATACACTGTGAGGGTTGAGGGGTCATGGTGAACGTGAGCTTTGGATGATGCTGACCAAGAACCATCGCCAGAGGGGTAACAACTCGTGAGAAGGTTGCCTATTTCCCAGTGGACCTCTGCACCTCCGCCAGTGAGAGTGTACCCTGGCCCAACAGAGACTGCAGAATTGTAAGTGTAGAGAATAGAAAGAGTGGTTGGGGAAATACCGGATTCGGAGGGACGGTTCGATGTTTCAGATGAGGTTTCCCAACACATAACATCCCACATATCGTCGGGATCATGAATTGCAAAAGCATACACAGTAATTGAAAGTGGGCAACTGTAGTCATGGTCCTTGGCCGCTCCGGACCAACCAATGACTCTAGTTTGTTGTTTGTTTGTTTCAGAGAAAATAAATTGGTTGTGCTTGTTTGTATTTTGTGGCGGGTGAGTGTATGCTGCTTGGTGTTGGGATGTGAGATATATATATACCTGTCACCCTCAAGGAGTGGAGCCGACTTGGTCAACAACGAACCCGGTTGTGGTGGGGCAAAGAATACAGCGGCTGCCCCGCCAATGACTTTCCAGCCGGGCTCCGTGACTGGCAGGTCAGCCGACGGGTGTGCCTCCACACCCGACGTAACCTCAAACACTCTGACCTTGGGTGCCTCATCATGCGCAACCCGGGGGGCTGTCCTCACGTCCTTCACTCCAACGTGTTCAATCTGTGTGCACAGTCAATTACCAACTTTGGTTTTTGCGACTCGGTGACTTGCGGGAGAACCTTCGTTACGCGGGAGCACGTGGGACACTCGACAGGGACGCTGAACGATATTCCCTCGACCAGGACCTTGTCAGGGGATGCGATTGAGACACCGAGGCGGATGAGGTGCCCACACGACGCGCACTCCACGGCCTTGGGCATGTCCACGTTGCTGGCGGTGCCGCCGTTTGGTGGCATTGCCCCTGGTGGCGCAGCGAACGGTTGCTGATGCTGTTGCGGGGGCGAAGCAGTAGTAGTAGAAGCAGTTGATGCAGCGCTTGTGCTGTTCGTTGTGGTCGCGGAACCACTAGGAGCTATCGGCTTCTGGCGCCCCATCCTTGTTTGTTGAAAAGCCAAATCCAATTTACTGGGAAAAAGACCAGAACGATGAATTGATTATTTGTTTCAGAGCAGAGAAATGCAAAACACAGTGATGGCACTGGTGTGATCAGCAACACCGTGGTCCTTGGCCCGAGCTTCAAAGCCATGCTGCATAGGCCTGAGGCAATAGAGCATGCAGCCGGGTCCCTGGTAATTAACTTGAGCACCACCACCAATGACAACTCCTCCTTCACTTTGCACAACACGGCCCGCCTTCCACCCGTTATTGCCTGGATTGGCAGCATCGCACATGCCTTCGGCTTGTTGAATTTTGATGCGGAGAGGCGGCTGTCCTCGCTTTGGTGCCACACCAATTGCATACACTGTGAGGGTTGAGGGGTCATGGTGATTGTGGTCTTTGGCTGATGCTGACCAAGAACCATCGCCAGAGGGACAGCAACTCGTGAGTAGGTTGCCTATTTCCCAGTGGACCTCTGCACCTCCGCCAGTGAGAGTGTACCCTGGCCCAACAGAGACTGCAGAAGTGTCAGAGTAAGATTGGTCAAGGGAAAAAACCGGTAGCGGAGGGGCGACTTGTTCTGGCAGAAGAAGAATTCCAACACATAACGTCCCAAACATCGTCGGGATCATGAATTGCAAAAGCATACACAGTAATCGAAAGTGGACAGCTGTAGTCATGGTCCTTGGCCGCCCCGGACCAACCAATGACTCTAGTTTGTATGTTTCAGAGTAAGTAACTTCGTATCCGATAGCGGTACACATACCTGTTCCCGGAAAGCAGTGGAGCCGACTTGGTCAACAGCGAACCCGGCTGTGAAGCGGAGAAAAATACAGCGGCTGCCCCTCCGATTACTTTCCAGCCAGGGTCCGTCACCGATAGGTCTGCTTTGGGGTGTGCCTCAACACGAGAAGTAACTTCGAACACTTTGACCTTGGGTGCGTCATACGCAACGCGCGCTGTCCTCACGTCGCTCACCCCAACGTGTTCGATCTGTGTATATGTCAGTCTTTGCATACAACGAGCCAATAGAGCAGAACAAAGTGACATGCCCTTGTGACACGGGCGCACGTGGGGCACTCGACAGGGATGCTGAACGATATTCCCTCGATTAGGATCACGTCAGGGGATGCGATTGAGACACCGAGGAGGATGAGGTGCCCACACGACGCGCACACCACGGACTTGGGCATGTCCACGTTTCTGGCGGAGGTGCCGGGGTCAGCAGCTGACGGTGGGGGGATGGTCCCTGGTGGTGCCGCGAATGGTTGCTGTTGCGAAGACGACGTAGTAGTCAAAGTAGTGCCACTCGCACTAGTATTGGTTGTTGTGGTACCGTTGGTGGACGCGGTCGTTTTCAACGGCTTCAACCCTCCCATCCTGTTTTTCTGATCTTCTGTTCAGAGAAAGGTTGAAACGAAAACCCCAGCGTCAGGTCACGATGGCGGGGCGTTCGTCGTGGAGCATGACAGCGGCGGAGTGGGAGGCGAAGCTGGACGCGGAGCGAGCACACGCGGACAGACTTATGGCACAGTCGATAATGCTGGACAGGGAGTTGGCTGCGCGTGGTATGCTACGTGGCTTGTCGTGCGCCACTGTGCCGAGTGCACAATCTCATATCTTGACATGTGTGGAGGGGTTATCTTACTGATAATATAAGGGGAGGGGGGCGAGGATGAGAGCAGCGACGAGGACGAGGGACCACTGGATTTCGAGCTCATGGCCAACTCGTATGGGTTCGCGGGAGTCACTGTGGCATTTGAATATTCTGATAAGGGTGTGCTACTGTTTGCCGTTTGTGGAATTTGTTGTTGCAAAATGAATAACTTGTCCTGTGTCACGCAGTGATAATGCCACCGCAGATACTCGCTCTGCTAGGTTTGCCATACTTCTGCTTTGTTCGCTTGTTGACCACTTCCACAGCTTCCCATCGGATTGCGTTCCCGTATGTGTTTGAGATGACCAGCATAGATCGAACTCATTCTGTGCATTGTGGGGTTCTTGAATTTACTTCTCCCCCTGACCACGTGCTTCTTCCTTCATGGGTACCTGTAATGTGTTGCTGCCTTACTCAACCTATGCAGTTGATGAAAACTCTTTGCATCTCTGAATCGGAAATGGTCGAATTCAGGCACAAGGTATTACCAACAGGCACAGAAGTTACTTTCAGGCCAATGGATGAGAATTTTTCCAAAATAGGAAATGTGAAAGCAGAGTATGCCGTTCTTCATAAGTTGTGAGTCTTTCTAAAATTTAGGTAGACTTGAGCACATTCTAAGTTCATTCACAACCCTCACTCTTGGCACAACAATCACTTGTATATGCAATACGACAAGCACCAGTGAGTCATCTGATTCATCCAACCCTTTTGAGCTCAATGTTGTTGGATTGAAGCCAACTGGAGCGAAGGCTGTAGTTGTTGTTGACACAGACTTAAATGTGTTACTAGAAAATACCACTCCAAGTATAAGTCAGCCTTGCGAAGACTCCACCACCAAAGAAGAAGAAATGCACCCAAGTAATAATATTTGGGCTTGTTCTGAACCTTACCTCTAATCAAGACTTCATTGGAGAGGGAAATAAACAAGTGTTGGAAGCTTCTGATCTACAAGATGCAGTACCGTGCCCTTTTTGGTGTGAATAGAACCATTGTGAGATTTAATTTGGAATTTACTATCACCCAGTCATTCTGCGGTACCAAAACCGCAATTCGAATTGCACAAAATGAGATGCGAGAGATTGAACACTCTATGTGAGAAATGTGGTGCCATTGTGAAGAAAGTGGATGAGATTGCGCACGCTCTAACTCACAATTCTGTAATACCGAATATGCGGAACTTGTGTTAACTGCTTCACCTAGGTTACATGCAAGTGCGGTCAACAAGTAGAAAGTTGCCAACTAAGTTCCCATTCAGCCACCGAGTGTCCTCTGCGGCCTGACCTTTGCCCTTTCTGCAATATCTCTGTAAATACCAAATATTAACCATGGTATGAATAACCATTGAAAAAAAAGGTTCTGGTGAAAGATCTACCAAACCACACCAAGTACTGTGGATCAAAAACTACCAACTGTGAACTTTGTCATCAGTCAGTGCTGTTGCAACGTATTCCATAATCCATTACATTCTCCCTCCGCTTTTTCTAATCCTACACAGACATGCCATGGCACATTGAAAGTGGTTGCCTTGAGGGATTGGCAACGCCGCCCCCTCCCCCCAAAAAATCCACGGCAACCATGAGAATGCTGCAGGACCACATGCGGTACATGGACACTTTCAACCAAGCACATGGCCTTACATGTGACCCGGATTCCATGCGGAACCGGAACCGCACCAGGGATATATTCGACGGTGTGGATGACATGCCCCGTAACCCCAGGAACAATAACGCAGAACAACCCCCAGAATGGGACTTCAGTGGAATAGAAGATGAGGAAGCGGGGGGGCACCAAGACCTGGTGGAGTGCCCCCTCTGTGGCCGCATACTCTACATATCAGAAGTAGAACACCACATAGACACGTGCGGGTCCAGGCCCCCGCCATCATCATCATCAGCATCAACAACCAACAACACCAGCAGCTGTGCCTCATCGTCATCCACAACCAGGCTCCCACCACCACCTTCAGCAGCAGCCACCAAATCATCAACATCAACAACATCTAGTAGTGGTGGGGGCACGAGCCGGGGAGTGGTGTACACGTGCCCCCTGTGCGACGCGGCGTTCCCATCCCCTGACGCAGTCATGTTCCACACTGAATCTGCCCACGCTGATGATGAGGGCTTCTGAGCCGCAACGATCAACTTTTCGCCTTTCTGTAAAAACAAAACAAAACAAAACAAAAACCAGACGACCGAAAGGGTGTTGAGGGAGGCAGGGGAATGAGCGCAGCCAGCGGTATACCAGGTACTTTAGCCCTCGCGGCGATCCCCGTCGTGATGTCATATTAGTGGCGTGAAGTGATGGATGGTCTAATTTTGACGCAACAATAACTTACGTGGGGTGTGTATCGTGCAGTTAGCGAGCAACTACGACACGCGTTTGGGGAGGCACACGCGTCCGGGGCAAAGAGGCTCATCAAGGTCCTAATCAAGAATGATGAACTAATTGACGTGGATTCGATGGCCCCGGTTGGTGCTTTCGAGGAAGGTACTGGACTCTAGTCCTAGTCTCCAAAACTATCTGTAGTTGCCTTGCATTATGTGATTGTTAAAACAAATACAGATTTCGTACGTGTAGAGGACTTCCTTGACGCAAAGGATCCCTGTGTCATTCTTTTCAGGCACGACGAAAAGAACGAGAATGGTTACCGATGGCTAATGCTGTGCTATGTACCGGATGTATCAAAGGTTTGCGTTTTAAGGCAAATACAAACCTTTTGAAAGTTTGTAGGTGAAAGATAAAATGACATACGCCTCCTCACGTGGGCACCTGAAGCAGGGACTTGGGGGTGGTCTGTTCATGCACGAAATTTTCGGAACTGTCAAGGTAAGAACTCAAAGACCCCCTAAACTGAATTCACCTAAGGGATTGCATTTAGAGTGACTTTTCGTTTAATGGATATGAAGCTTACGTTAGAATGAAGCTCAGTGCAGCACCTCTGACAGAATCCGAGCAAGCCATGCACGCCGAGGTTTGCTTGCTCGCCATTGCCGGTAATTACCGTCTAATAAAATTTTAGGTTGCACAGAGTGCAACTGAAGCCAGCATGTCTGGCGGTGCAAACTCGTCAATGGTTCATGGAGTGTCCTTTAAAGCTGATCCAGGAGCTCAGTCAGCTGTTTCCGAACTATGTTCCAATAGCGGTGATGTCAATTACGTCAGACTGGTACACATTTCACCACCCATTGAACCACTGATTTCACCAGGCGATTGACATGGACAAAGAATTGATTATCCTGGTGGAAAAAATGAACATAACTCTCTCGGACCTTCCTTCACGTGTACCAAACGACGTTCCGGCCTTCCACTTTTTCAGGTGGGACCACACCCATGAAGATACTCAGTTCCACTCCATAAGTATTTCCCAAAAACACTGCATTCAGTTAACAGTAACGTAATCAACAAACAGTCTACGTATACTCCTGCCCAGATGGCTCCGGCTCAACTCGCTCCGCTCCTGTCAAAATGCGCATGCTTTATTCATCAAGCAAACAAGGTGCTGAGGCTCTTGTGGAATCCTGCGGAGTCAAGGTCTCACTCAAGGTTTGGTTTTTCTATCTCTGCATGTAATCCACTCAACTCCTTTCTTGCAGCTTGAGGTCAACGCCGGCTCAGAGCTCAGTGACGAAGTCATTGCTAATGAACTGCACCCACCTCCAGTTACTAAAAAAGCCACATTCACCAAACCCAGTGCCCCGGGTAAGGGACCCCGTAGGCTCACAAAGACCACAACCACATCAAAGTCCTGAACTATGCTTTTGTCTCCAAAACTTTGCAAAAAAAAAAAAGAACATCAGTTTTCAGTTCTCTTTTTCCGCGAGGAATTCTGCAGCACATTTCTGCACGAATTTTTTGAAGGGGATTTTGTGGAGGGTGCCTGATTCATCGACCCAGTCTGTGATGCTGCACGTTTGTGCGTATCGTTTTTTCGGTTGGCTTGTGTAATAGAACTCTATTGTGTAATCGGGGCTATAGTTTGACATGGAAGTAGAAACAGCGGCTGCCTGTTGGTGATGTTAAATGGGAGAATGAACTGTACGGTAACTACAAGGGTACCTTTTTCAGAGGTCCTACTCCCTGCAAGTTGTTAGATTCAATCAATTCACCCATCCACAGTTCCAAATAGAAGCAATACCTTGAAAACAAGGAGAGCGTCACCTATGTAACACCGCGATATAAGGTACACCAGCCCAACGCACACAAGATACCTAAAACAATGAGACAAGGCAAGTTGTATGGGGGAGGTCTCTGTATAATAAATAAATAAATAAAGAAATCAATACACATATGTCCAGCAACATAACGATAATGTTTACAGCAATATCAATTTCTTGAGGCAGGGGACACACGCGGCCACAAAGAATATGAGAGCAGGGACTATGTCGGGGTACTTTGCTGGGTAGTAGTGGCTGGCCACGGCCAGCAACACCGACACGGCGCCCAGCCCCAGGCACGCGTCGGTCGCCCCGTTGTCCTCCCTCCACCCCATCCCCCCTCCTGCCCCTGGCCCACCAGTCAGGCTGTCCTGCACCAGATCGTCCAGGGCCTGCACCACCCGCGGCGTGTTGTAGCACCCCAGCCCCGTGATCACCCTCTCGTCGTCCGTCGCTGCCTCCCCGTGCCCCCCACCCTGCTGCGGCTGGTGGCTCTTTTTTGCTTTGGACGAGGAGGGTGTGTCGCTGGCTAGTGTGCCCTTGCTCTTCTTCTTGCCCATTGCTGCGATGATCAATCCAAGTGCCTGGCAAATGATTGTTTATTTTAGTTTTTTTACATAACTGGTGGTGACTGGGCGTCTGGGTTGGCTGGGTGTGGGGGATTTAATTTGAGGATACTTGTAGTTGCTGAGGGGACCACAGTAGGATTGCGTTATTGTAAGAGGAAGCTATCTGGGGCATGTGGTTGGTGTTGGTGATGTGGGGATTCCAGCTCACAATACCCGCTTGAGTCCTGGAAATCACAATGATGTTGGTAAAAGAAACAAAAAGAGAGGCAGAGAGAGGTACAATGGAGGATCCACGGGAGCCAATCCAACAAACTCGCCTGAGGCAACGTCCCAGAAAAATAAAGAACCGTTCTGGGACATTGTGCAGATACACTGCCCGCTCGGGCTGTGTGTTGTAATGTAGTAGGGTTCGAGCATTTTTATTAACAAAGGGATACCTGCAGCAAACGGATCGAGGGCGGTGTAGTTCGGGGTGTCTTGCTGGTGTTAGCGGAAGATACATTACGTAATGCAGATACTTGAATGCTATGGGCTTGCTTTCAGAATTTTGCAGGTCTATCATTAGAACAGTATCATTGAGACACGCTGCGAGAGCGTGGTTTCCATCTATTAAGAATCAGTATTTAGCAGCTTAATTTTAGGAATAACTCGGTGAAACACAGACAGAGAGCGGAGTTTCAGGGAGAAATGATTCATTGACACCTACGTTTTTTCTTAGGAAAATATTCTAATTACTAAGTACGGAAAGATACATTTGCCGTTGGAAATGTCCCACCGCCTCAAGCACTTATCTTCATGCACAGAAAGGATTAATCTTGGTTCTTCCTGAATGCAACATTGTCCTATAACAGCGGAACTCCATATTGCTGTGGAGATACAGCGGCGTGTTTCAATATCCCAGACTTTACTGGTACCTTCGCTATCCCCACTTACAAAAATGTTCCTGTTTCGCGTGAAAATGGACTGATAAACTTTCCCCATGTGCCCGCAAAATGTAGCCTAGAACTGTATAAGGGCGCTAGAGGGAAAAAGAATTTTATTACCGCAGGAGAGGTTTTTTCAGATGTTAGAGACCACAACCTGACAGACTTATCGTTAGAGCAACCAAGTACGTGAGTGTTGTCAGCAGATATTTCCACTCCATTTATGGAATTAAGTGTTCCCGTCAGAGTCTTAACGCGGGAAATTTCACCGCTTGGGTACTCTATTTTTATCTTATCAAAGACGAATAGAAAGTTTAGTAGTACTATTGAGTGGCCACAGAGAGATAGTTTTATCGACACTTCCTGATACCAGGAATTCCCCATTTCGGCTATATACAAGCGATCGAATATTCCCCAGGTGTCCTTCCAGTAGAACTTTGGGAATGCAAGGGACATCTGCAACTGCTACTCTGAAAAAAATTAAACGTTAAGTTTCAAATAAGAAATACACAACAACCTTTTGGAAGAGAATTCTAATCGGCCTTGGTGCAATACAGGCTTTAGAAGATGAACTGGTGCAACTTGTTTTGCGGGGGCCTCTGGTACTGTTACATTTATGTGGGGATGCACATCTATTTTGTGTGGATTTTGCAGTTCGGCATTTGGAGTATTTACAGTTGGTGTTGTGGGGGGCATGCTAGAACTAGGTGTTGAAGTTGAAATGCTTGCGGGTGAGGTGGCTGTACTGCCAAGTGTATTAGGATTGAGAGTTGGTGCCGTTGTCTGAATAGTGGTACTCGGAGCGGACGCATTTGGAGCAGTGGAAATATGAGATTCAGGGGATGGCAGTTTTGGAATGGTAGGTTCTAAATGCAGTTTCCGAAGCGATTCCTGATCAATAATTTTAATTGATGTAAAAATGAAACTGTTGGTACCAGCCGCTGGCTGATCAGTAAAAGATCATACTGGTTCAATGTTTTCTGGGATGTTGGTATTGTGAGTTTATTGACAGGTAAACTTGGTGGCGTGGCAATTCCATTTGGTGGGTTGGATTTAAGGGAAGGCAAGCGTTGTCTTATCTAAGATTTGTTCAGACATTCAGTAACCAAAGCACAAAACATTACAGCAACATTTTCCGTTGAGAGAGAAAGTATCGTTGATTCGAGGCTAGAGTTCTCTTCCTTCAGAATCTTGTCAGCAAAGCTAGGAAAGAAGAAATCAATACCCTCATATTGTCCCTCTCTTGAATTAACAATTTTTCTTCCCCCTCAGCCAGTTGAAGGTCCTGTTTGGCGAGAAAGTGGAACTGGGTTTCTGCAAGTTTCTGCATTTTCATTTCCTCAATGCTGGCATGGTGTAAAAGATGGGGCGAACAGGATTCAATACTTTTTTTCTATCTGTGCTAAGGTGTCCGCCGAATCTTTGTTTTTCTGCGCCAGTCCCTGAACAGATACAGCCAAGTCAGAATTCATTTTCCGATATCCAAGCAGCTCTGCCTGCCGTTTTTCCAAATCCCTGCAACACATTGAGTACAGAATGGTGATATTCCCAAAAGGGAAAAAAAAAAAAACAAGTCATCTCGGTACACACGCTTTCTGAACAGGGTCTAGGCTCCCAATACGTCGCGAAGCTGCCAACTGTTGTTGCTGCTGGTAGATTTGCTCGCGTACATGTGCGTTCTTCTCGGCAGTGAGCTGAGCCAATTGCTCTGTCAGTTCACGCTGCCTCGCAACCAGCTGCCTTGCCCTTATCTCCACTGCAACAACTGCCAGTGCCCCGTCACGTCGTCACAATACAGCCAATACAACAAACACAACACAACAAGGCAAACACACACACACACACACACACACACACACACACACACACACACACACACACACACACACACACACACACACACACACACACACACACACACACACACACAC